>CM022080.1:15766602-15831602 GCA_011114355.1 Carex littledalei | reverse complement strand
TGATGTGCGAATATACCCGATCCTGATTTGTGTTTTTCCACTAGTGAAATGCACTATAATTTTTGTGCTCCAATATGCTTTACATTCTTTATCTCTATTTTCAAAGTCCGAACAGTCGATCCGAACCGTTCAACATGATCTTCATAATAAAATATGTTTGGAGACCAAATTTTATATTTTTTAGAATTTTTTTACTATTTTTTTAGATAGGTACAATATCACTTTATCGGATGGTCCAGAATCTCCTTAAAAAAGTGATTTTGTACCTATCTAAAAAAATAGTAAAAAAATTCTAAAAAATATAAAATTTGGTATCCAAGTATATTTTATTATGAAGATCATGTTGAGCGGTTCAGATCGACTGTTCGGACTTTGAAAATGAAAATAAAGGATGTGGAGCATATTGGAGCATAAAAAGAATGGGGCATTTGAACCCTCCTCATATATATTGCTGGTCTAGCTTGAAAAATTATTAAAAGTCTGCGGCTCTTCAGAAATTTAACTCCTTTAGATTATGTTTGATAAAGACCTAAATCGTGAAAATAAGGAGTTTAACCTTAGTTAAATCACTAAATACGGAATAGTTAGGACAGCTAGACGTAAATCTAAAGTTAATTAAACTTAGAAGCGGAATAAATTCTATTTTGAGTAAGCAAACTATTTTGTTATAATTTAATTTCAAATATTATGAATTAATTTTGAGAAAATATAAACTATTTTTTTTATGGTTAATAATTTCCACTCTCTTAATCTCATTCTATTATCAGCGATATAATTAAGTATATATATATATAGATAGAGGAGAGTTCAAATGCCTCTATTTTTTGTGCCTCCATTATGCTTCCATTCTTTAAAACTTTAATAACTCAAAATTTAAAACTTAAAATTCAAAATAAAACCGTTAAATATAAACTATATCATTTTATCTATGCACATGTAAAAAATTATGGCATTTCAACTTTGTTTTGGTTGTCAACTTGAGCTTGTAAAAATGTATACTAATGTGGATAATTTCTAGACGTTAATTTTTCAACTTATTAATTCACAAAAAAACAAAATTGAAATGTGATAATTTTTTATGAGCACATAGAGAAAATAACATAGATCGCATCTAACGGTTTTATTTTGACGTTTAAGTTTTAAACTTTGAGTTATTAAAGTTTTTAAAAATGGAGGCATGATGGAGGCACAAAAAATGGAGGCATTTGAACCCTCCTCATATATATATATATATATATATATATATATATATAGATGGGCTATTGTACTTCGCGAAGTAAAACCCCCGTTTACTTCGGGCCATATTTTGTCATTTTCAAAATCCAAACAATCGATCCAAACCGTTCAACATGTTCTAAATATTGAAATGTGCTTCGAGACTAAATTTTACATTTTTTGGAATTTTTTTACTATTTATTAAGCCACTTTGAAAGTTTCTGATCTGGTGGTCCAGAAAATTTTACTGTTTTTTACTGTTTACCGTTGGATCAGAAACTTTCAAAGTGGCTTAATAAATAGTAAAAAAATTCCAAAAAATGTAAAATTTAGTCTCCAAGCACATTTCAATATTTAGAACATGTTGAACGGTTCGGATCGGTTGTTTGGATTTTCAAAATGAAAATATGAGCGTGAAGTAAACGGGGGTTTTACTTCGCGAAGTACAATAGCCCATCTCTATATATATATATATATATGTATTAAGATTTCTTTCTTATTTTTTTAACCAATGTTCTAAGTACATATTCCACAAATTAAAAAACATATGACCATAAAACCACATGTCTTGTTTTCATTAAGCGTGGCAAAAATAAAAATCCTTTGACCACACAACGTACCTTAATTAAGCGCCTCATAAAAAACAACTAAACAACCTTTATCATTATTTATTAAACCAAAAAGAAAATTGTTGAGCATCTATAAATAGAACTGTCATGTTAATTACCATCTCAAACTACAACCAACAGCCTCTCTGAGTGTCTCTGTGCCTGTATCTCTCTCTCTCTCTCTCTATAGCTCTCCTCTCTCCCCAAAAATGGAACTCTTATGTACCTCCACAGTCACCCTTCCATTCGCACAACGGCGCGGAAGCTTTAACCGTGCCTACTTTCAAAACCAACCGAGTATTCGTAGGACGTATGCGCAGCCTCTGCGACAAAAGTTTCTTCCTGTGCTTAAGCCAGGTCTGTCTTTGTCTCCGTCGTTGCTTAGAGACAAATCGTTTCTCTGCAAGGGCAGTGAGAGTGTATCATGGGTGGATGAGAATGTGCCGAAGATTCTCAGGCCGTATGCTAACCTAGGTCGCATACACGTTATGATGCCCGTTTGGCTGCATGCCTGGCCTACCTATTGGTACATATAAAAATTACAGTTGTGCTATATACATTAATTTTATGAAAAATTAGTAGTGCAATATATATATAAACCAAGCTAAGAAATTGTTATATATATATAAACTAAAGATGGGCATTAAGTATGATTTAAGGAATATTACAAGCATATAATTGGCAAAAAAAGTTAGTGCAATTTATGTATTTTCAAAGTTGCAACATGTAAACTATTTAGACAAGACTTTTCTTTTTGGTTCCTATCTTTGTTGCTTTTGTTGAAAGAAGTTTTCACCATGTTTGCAATTCAAATGTCATCCATATTTATATCCTTTTTTACAGGTCAATTATGCTGGCAACAAAACCTGGAGCACTTCCTGATTTCACATTATTCGGAATGTTTCACTTGATGGCTTTCCTTATACACGTCTCCTGTTGCGCTTCAAATGACCTCCTTGATGTAGAGTATGACAGAAAGGTGAGTTTAATATATCTTAAATAACTGTACATTTTCCATAAAAAATATTGTTGTGTTTCTTATCCATTATTGTTGTATATATAGATTGCCAACTTATAATTTTTTTTTAAATAATAAAAACCCAACAACCAATCTCCTCTTCATGTTGGCCTTTTATAATAATAAAAGTCACTGGGAATTCAAGCCTAGCTATCTTGACTCCTGACTCCTGAGGAAGAAGTCATCCACTAAACAGAGCAACACAGTGCTTCTCTGCAGAATTTGTGATATTGTAGTACAGTCCCAGGCGATTAGTCACTAGTCAGTATGTTTTAATTTGTTTTTCTTATCTACTGTACCTTTCCATAAAATATATAGTACTTTTTTGTCCCTTTGTATAATATATGCAGTCCCTGGCAATTAGTCAGTATTTTTACATGCATGATCATTTCCTCTCTGATCTGTGACGGAACCACAAAGCTTCCTCCTCTGACTCAATTTTTTTAAAATATAATTCTATTGATATGCATTTTTCAGAAAAAAAATTATAAAAATATACTTAAAATACAAAAAATTATAAATTTATGCTCACCCTACTAAACATCTTGGCTCACCCCCTGTCTCTGTCTCTGATAAAAAGTTATTGGCCTTCAATTGATATAATTGTCTCTCTCAATCTATATCTCAGGTAGAGCGTTGCAAGACTAGGCCACTGGTAACTGGTGAGATCACACTGGTTCAAGGGTGGTTGTTTTGGGCATTGATTATCGCGTTGCTTGTACCGCTTGTGCTACGACTCAACAAATTAAGGTAAGATAAAGAAAGTATTATTGTAACATTATTACCTCATATTAAATGGCACATCGAATCCGAAAGCTTCTAGAATCAGTGCTTACTTCAAGATCAACAGACCACTTCACAATCCTTTGTGTCATTTTTAGATTCTCCTTTCTGTTGGATTATTTTTATCCCTAGAGGTTAAGCAGGGGATACCTAACATGTGCATATGAAAGGGACAAGGAAACTCATCCATGATACCAACCTTTGTGGAAAGTTAGTGTATATAAAGAAAAAAGAAAGAAACACCAACAGACAGACAGAAAGAAGTATTGTGTACAATATTCTTCTAAACAACTAATGGTTTTTTAATCTTTTTACTACTGCTAAAATAGTATTGCGCTAGCAGCAGTGCAACAAGTATTGTGGATTGCTTATCCTCTTATGAAGAGAATTACTTACTGGGTAAGCTTTGAGCTGATGTAAATATTTGCTTTTTTTTCAATTTTTCAAAGTGGTTGAATATACAGAATCACTTCAATTAACTGGTTTTGTTAATGAGTTGATGGGTTAAATATTACAGCCTCAAGCTTTTCTTGGTCTAGCCAACAACTGGGGTGCATTACTCGGCTGGGCAGCTGTAAATGGAAATTTGAACGATTTCCGCATTTTCCTCCCGGTACTTATTGCTGGTATATGCTGGACACTGGTATACGACACAATATATGCACATCAGGTATAACTATTTATTTAATTTTTTAATATCATACTTCACAAGTTCAGTTTGTGCTTATGGCTGCTTTAAAGTAAGAAGTTTTGTTTGGCATAGCCCATACCTGTTATTTCACATTACAAACCGTTTCAAATTTCAAGCTTAATTTATGATAAATTTACCCGGATTCTTGTGCCAACAAGATGATAGATAAACCTATTAATTCTTAATTACTAATTAATTTCACTCATATATATAACAACATTTGTAAATTTGCTATCATGAATATTACAAAGTTATTTGACAAAAAAAAAACATTAAAAACAGAGCTCCAATACTGTACTGATATATGGTTATTTGACAGATTTCAATGTTTATTTTGAAGCCTATTTTCTATTTTTTTCATTAAAAACAGGATAAAAATGATGACGCGAAGGCAGGAGTTAAATCCACAGCATTGTTGTTCGGAGACTCGACGAGGACTTGGCTCCTTGCATTTGCAACCATTTGTATTGGCAGCTTGATGTTTGCTGGCTACAATGCTCATATGGGTATGTCTGTGCTCATGCATGGATAAAGCAAGAATGAATTTATAGAGTACAGTTTGTGATCTTAATTTCAAGACATATAAGATTGGCTTCAACATTTAATTAAGCTCTTAAAATCGATCTATTTGGCGAGTGGCGCATTTACATGCTGAATTAGTTTTTGGGTTAATTCAACTGACAGCAGCATCCCTGCAGAAATTCCTTTTGAGTATTTGCTTTATAAATTATAGATAATATTTAGATACCAAATTATCTCTCATTCCTTGTGTCAATTTTAATTCTAACTGATTTTGTTTTCCTTTTTGTTAGGTTGGCCCTTCTACTTGGGTATGATTTCTGCATTTGGACACCTATTATGGCAGATATACTCAGTTGACTTGTCAAATGGATTTGATTGTCTTATGAAGTAAGTACCAGAGTATCAGCTATTTTTAATATGCTTATGAAATATGATAAGTTCCACTGCATGTTCTAGGGTTTAGGCCAGAAACATTATTTCCAAACACTCTCAGGAGAACAGAATTCATAAAATGGTTGAACCAAACCATTGAAATTATAATGATCAATTTAGAATTCATCATAAAAATTTGGAATTTTCCTAAAACTGTGATTAATTCGATGATATTTGGGTTAATTTGACGCAGTGGAGAATTCGATGATATTTGGAATTTTCACAGCATAACAGTTTTTGGGTTAATTCGACACAGTGGATGTGTAGCAAATTGGATATCATCAAATTAAGATTTTTTACAGATATAAAGGGAGATGGGAAAAAACAAATGAAGCAGAAATCAGAACAATTCTCGATTCAAGAATCTTATAAGTAAACAAAACAACACTCAGTAAATGCTGTTAACTGAATAACTGGCAAGTAAACTTGTCCATAAAATTCAACAAAGGTGAGGGTTAATTTGTGTATAACTACATTTGCAGATTTCTATCAAACAAATGGTTTGGAGCCATAGTTATGACTGGAATGCTACTGGGAAGGATTGTATATTAAGTACTACGACAGCAAGAGTGTCGACTAATCAAGACAATATCTGGAAATAATGAAGCATTTTTTTTCTCCTTTTGTATTCTAAAGGATAGAGCATGTCAAAGAGTCTGTGTAGTTACATTATAGAATTTTTTAAAATGAACACAAAATAAACTTTATTTGAAGAGATGCCAAATCTTGTATGCTGTTCAGATCAGAAAAGTTCAGAAAGCCAAATAGCCAATTGGATTGCAAGTTTGCAACTGTCAATACATGGACGGATCTTAGTGAAGGGGAAATGGGGCTAAACTCCTCCTATAAATTGAAAATTTGTAATTTTGTATACATCAATACAATACATCAGCCCTCCTTATAAATTGCAATTACACTTTACTAGATTCTAGTTCCTCCAATCTAAATTTTCATTTTCGTCCCCTGTGTCAATATTAAAATCATGAAATTTGTCATCCTTACATTAAAAGTCCCATATTAGCTAAACCTAGCAGAAAAAAAACATCCAGTTGCTTGAGCTACTTTCTGTTAAAAAATATTAAAATATTTTAATATTTTAAAAAATATTTTTTCAGTCAAACCAGTTTACGATGCCATGTTTGGTGGGTTTGATCTGTTCAAGTTAAATCCTGTTCAAGTGGTAACTTCATTTGACATCAAATTATTTTCATATTTGCAAAATTGAAACTTATGAGAGCTCTTTCTACAGTTCACTGCAGGTCAAAGTATCACATCATCTAACATCAGTATGAGATAGCAGTCAAGAGTCAACCATGAAAATAGATCAAACTTAAGACTGATTTACAAATGCATAAAAAAATTTGACTAATGAAGATATACACAAAGAAAAATCATACCTAACTAGGGGTGAAAACGGTATGGATAATATCAGATCCGTAGTCAAAAAATTAAACGTGGATATCTGATATCTGAGTATCCGTGTGGATATGGATACTAATATAGTTTTACGTTTCAATTATCCGTATCCGAATAGTAGATATATATCATATATTTTAATATATATTATGAAAAAAATATTGTTATTCATCATTATGAAAAAAAATTGACTAATTAATGAAGAGATATATAAAGAAAAATCATACATAGTACAGTTTGAAAATAGAAAATTTATAGCAAGTAAGATGGCTTCTTGAATATGCAAATTACAACCATAAAAAAATGCACAAATGACAAAAAAATTCAAAATCGTGACATAGGTATACAGTAATTTTTTTCACACCAGACATTTTTTTCTCCATCAGACATTTTTTTTCCAACATGGATCGTGCATGATATATGTATTAAGATTTTTTTTTCTTATTTTTGTAACCAATGTTCTAAGTACATATTCCACAAATTAAAAAAATATGACCATAAAACCACATATCTTGTTTTCATTAAGCGTGGCAAAAATAAAAATCCTTTGACCACACAACGTACGTACAATTCAGCGCCTTGATCATAAAAAAGCAAACAACCTTTAGCATTATTTATACAACCAAAAGAAAATTGTTCAGCATATATCTATAAATACAACTGTCATGTTAATTACCATCTCAAACTACAACCAACAGCCTCTCTGAGTGTCTCTGTGCCTGTATCTCTTCATTAAACATATATAGGATCTGGCCTCTTCATTAATTTAGAAGGAATATCATTTACTTGTAGTCAAAGAATCTTATTTAGTTGACAATTATTGGTCTGACCGTGATAACACGATTATGGCATTCGTTTAATTAATTTTCTCGGAATTCGATCGGTTTGAAAATGGACACTATTTTGTCCTTTCTTATAGTGTTTCATTTGGTTAATTTCTCTACGTACACTACAACAAAACTGGTCTTCAGCGACCGACATCAGCGACCGGTTTAGTCGCCGGTCGCTGAAGACCTCCTCTTAGGCAATAAGAAAAATAAATAAATTGTTTTTGGCGACCACCCCTTCAACGACCGGCGATATTACCCTTCAGAGACCGATTTGGACCGGTCGCTGAAGGGTCTCAAGTAAAAAACCCGCGATAATATCCTTTTCTCTCTGTCTCCTCTCCCGCCGTTTAGGTTAGCCCAAAAAAAAAAACGAGCGGGAAACCGCGCCGCCCGAAGCAACGTCGCCCGAACTCCCGCTGGAAGACCCCAACGCTGATCCTCGACCCCGACACCGCTCTCTGACCCCGACCCCGCCCTCACTTGTGGTAATTTCTCCTCTCTCTCTCTCGCGTTAGAAAATCCACTGAAACCAGGTGTGCGTTGGATCGAGAAAGTAGCAAAGCCGCATTTGGCCTGGCGATTGGCGAATTGCATTTTTAAATGAAGGTATCAATTAACTGATGATGTATGAATTTAGAAATAGAAAATAAAATTTGTGGTGGTATTTCGCTTGATTCTGAATTCTGGTTAGCTACTTGGCTCCATAGATAATAGATTGGTGTCAGTAATGATTGGAAATGTGATTGGCTATTGAAGGACCTTTAATTTTATCTTGGCGCATTTGGCACTGCCACTGCATTTATATAAATTTAATAGTTTGTGGATATGCAATTGGGCTTAAAAGTTGTCTCCAAACCGGAAGCAAATTAAACTCCAGAAAAGAATTGTGCTCAATTGAAGTATATATTGTGAGTTGAGAAACTGTACTGTTTGCTACTAGTTGATCAAAAAAAGGATAAGCATTTTAACAGTGCATATTACAAGTGCACGAGTGTGTTTTCTCTCTCTTGCGCTCTTTGCTTGCTTGTCCTAAATCGGATTGTGATTATTGAACTGTTTTCTCTATTTCATTCAAAAAACTGTTTTCTCTATTTGCTTGCTGATTTGACTTAGACGGCCGTGAGGCGAGGAAATACCTTGGTGCTGACCGTTCTCTTGCCTTTGCGATTCCTCCTTTCGGGTAATTAAAGCACACCCTTTATTTGATTTTTGGTGAGAATATGTTTCGATTTGGGGAAAATTTGATCGTCTCACACGAGTTGTTGATTTTCTCGGTGAGACGGTGACATTGGGTTGTGCGGTTGTGGTACCACACTACCACTGGTACCACTGTTTGTGCCTCTCTTGTCCTGACCTGTTTGTGATACCACTGGTACACCAGTACCAGCATTGGTGCCTATACTGGTATTACACAAGTGTGGTATTACACCAACATTGGTGCCTACACTGGTACACCACTGCTTCTGTTGTTTAGGGAAAATAGTGTGAATAAAATGTAATTCGCCAAGGCAAGAGAAATATTTCTTGTTGCCTAACCATGATTTATCTTAGACTTTAAACAGTACCGGCCAACTCACAATATAGTTGTAAATTAGGTCTTGTGCTTGACCATGATTTATCTTAGACTAAAGATTTAGTACATTGGTGTTAATAGTATTCTTGTTATAATTTTTATTTTGTTTCTTAGTGCGTTTTGTTAGTTACTTTCAGAAATATTTCTTTTTATGGTTTGCTTGAGGAGATCTGAGCCTTATGCACTACTTTACTGTCTTATCTTAATAGCATTGTACCTTTCACTATTGCTGGTTTTTCTGATGCGCGGGCTTCCTTGTCTCTGTTACCTGCTGATTTCTGGTACCGCACCATTAGTAGGTAATTAAGGGTGCATGATTTAATCTCAGTTTCTTTCTTTAATTTGCTAATTACATAATATAGTTGAAATTAATTTGAGTTCAATTAAGAAATTGAAGCTAACCGAGACTAATTTTGATTCATGCTTGGGTTGGGGTAAAATAGAAGCTTAGGAAGGGTTGTACCAATAAAGATGGGCTTGTACCAGTAAATTAATGCATCGTGTACCAATAAAGATGGGCTTGGAAGTACTGCTGGTAAGATATAATGTTAATAAAGCTAAGAATTTGTAAACAATAACATGGTCTCTTTGCACTGAATTTCACAATGTTTTGTCGCTGAATAGTTATTTAATGAGATCAATTTTATTTTATAGGCGGGTGTGGTGGCTGCTCGCAAAGCTGTGACGATGCATCGGTCTTGAAATTACTATTTTCTTGTCAAGAAAAAGTCCGGCACTGTCTTGAAATGGTCAATGGCTAAGGTATAACGATGCTGTGACGATGCGGCACACAAGGTATGTTTACTACATACTCTTATTAACTCTAATTGTACCAGCAGCCCGGAGAAAATTATTTCTGAGAAGTCAATTGCATGAAAATTCTTTTACCGACGACCCAGATTAGTCAAGTTACCCATTAAGATGTACGATCCAGATTAGTCTGTTTTTATGCCTTTTCAGTGGGTTTGTCTTTCATATATACATTAAAATCTCTCTGTAATGTGTTGAAACTGACTTTGAGATATAGTGGATTTTGTTTTGGGATAATTTATTATTTGCAATATGATAATTTGTTGCTTGTGTTGTATTATGAACGATAATTTGTTATATTTCTTTGGTACGTTTCGTATCAATTGGGAAAAAGAAAAATAACAAAAAAAATATATAAAAAATAAAACACACTTCTGCGACCGATTTTGACCCATCAGAGACCGGCCAAGCGGTCTCTGATGGTCTTCTGCCATGTTACCACACAACATTAGCGACAGATTTGATCGGTCGCTAACGGGGTCATCAGCGACCGGCGTATGACCCTTCAGCGACCGGTGACGTCAGCGGGGTGATCATCAGCGACGAAGCATCTGCGTCCGAGTCATCTGCGACCGATTTTGGTCTTCAGCGACCGGTAGACCCATCAGCGACCGGCGAAAATACCATCAGCGACTGATTTGGCCGGTCGCTGATGGGTATGATTGCTGTAGTGATAGAAAGGATTAATTACACCGCTATTGACAAGTGAAACAGTTGCTTTGAATAACAAAGAATAATACATGTATATAGAATTATTATACTATTTTTGTATGAATTACACAACAATTTAATTTGAAATTTTGGATAGTAGGTGTAGAGTCGGAGTCAGACTTTCATGTTTTGTAGGCCAATCATATAAATTTTTTGTATTGTGAATAAGAATTAATTTTATAATATTCATTGTATTTTACTCTATACTATATAAGTAAAAAAAATTGAAAATCAGGTATAAGTAAATAAATTTTGAAAATAAATTAGAATCAATTAACCTCATTCTTTAAACTTTTCTCCACTCCAGAGTAGGTGGGAATTAGAAAATTGAGATTGGACGGACCGAAAAATTTAGTACATGGGTTTGATCTGTTCAAGTGGTAACTTCATTTGACATCAAATTATTTTCATATTTGCAAAATTGAAACTTATGAGAGCCCTTTCTACAGTTCACTGCAGGTCAAAGTATCACATCATCTAACATCAGTATGAGATAGCAGTCAAGAGTCAACCATGAAAATAGATCAAACTTAAGACTGTTTTACAAATTAATGCATTAAAAAGTTTGACTAATGAATGTATACACAAAGAAAAATCATACCTAACTAGGGGTGAAAACGGAATGGATATATAATATACGATTCGTATTCGATCCGTATTCAAAAAATTGGATGTGATATCCGATATCTGAATATCCGTGTGGATATGGATACTAATATGGTTTTACGTTTCAATTATCCGTATCCGAATAGTAGATATATATCATATATTTTAATATATATTATGAGAAAATATTGTTATTCATCATTAAAATTTGATAAATATTATGAACTTTGGTATTTTTTAATATTATTGTAATAAATATCCGATCTGATCCCTATCCGTGTCTGTACCTGGCTGATATCCGATCCGTATCTGTATTCGGAAAATTAATAAGGGATATGGATATGATTTTACCACTATCCGCTCCGTATTCGCTCCGTTTTCACCCCTGTAACCTAACAGTTCGAAAATAGAAAATATATATAGAGCTTGTAAGAATTGCTTCTTGAATATGCAAATTAAAACAGAAAAAATGTCCAAAGGACAATTTTTTTTTTCAAAATCGTGACATAGGTATTAAGTATACAGTAATATTTTCCAACATCGTGATAAATATATGAACTCTACAGTATAATATTTTCCCAACTATTTTAGATTCTCCAAACATATATATATATATACCTCATGGTGAATGATTCGGATCGACTGTTTGAACTTTAAAAGAAACATATATATATATATATAGAGAGAGATAGGCTAATGTCATAACGTTATAACTTCGGCCGAAGTTATAACGAGTCGTTTATTAGTTTTTAAAATTCAAACAACCGATCCGAACCGTTCAACTTTTTCTAAATATTGAAATGTGCTTGGAGACCAAATTTTACATTTTTTGGAATTTTTTTACTATTTATTAAGCCACTTTGAAAATCGCAGATCTGCTGTGAACAGTAAAATTTTCTGGACCACCGGATCAGAATTTTCAAAGTGGTTTAATAAATAGCAAAAAAATTCCAAAAAATGTAAAATTTGGTCTCCAAGCACATTTCAATATTTAGAACATGTTGAACGGTTCGGATCGGTTGTTTGGATTTTGAAATTGCAAAAAGTGACCCGTTATAACTTCGGCCGAAGTTATAACGTTATGACATTAGCCTATCTCTATATATATATATATATATAGAGCTGGGCTATGGTGAGTTGTGAAGGAAGATGTCATTTTTACTTCATATTTTCATTTTGAAAATTCAAACAACTGATCCGAACCGTTCAACATGTTCTCTATATTGAAATGTGCTTGGAGACCAAATTTTACATTTTTTGGAATTTGTTTACTATTTATTAAGCCACTTTGAAAATCGCTGATCCGGTGGTCCAGAAAATTTTACTGTTTTTTACTGTTCACAGTGGATCAACGATTTCAAAGTGGCTTAATAAATAGTAAAAAATTCAAAAAATGTAAAATTTAGTCTCCAAGCACATTTCAATATTTAGAAAAAGTTGAACGGTTCGGATCGGTTGTTTGAATTTTCAAAATGAAAATATGGCGTGAAGTAAAACGACGTTTTACTTCACAACTCACCATAGCCTATCTCTCTCTCTCTCTCTATATATATATAGGGTAATTATATCTTCACTCATTTATCCTTTCCCCATTTCATCCCCCAACTAACTAACTTCCTCTTCTAACTATAATTACAAATGAGTCCGGCTACTATAACACTAGTGTCATTCCAAACTAAATAACACCACATCTTAAACCATTGGATCTACTTTAATATTCGTGCACAAAATAAGCCTGGAATGACACTAGTGCCTTGCACAAATATTAAAGTAGATCCAATAGTTTAAGATGTGATGTTATTTAGTTTGAAATGACACTAGTGTTATAGTAGCCGGACTCATTACAAATTCTAACTACTTAATGGTTCCTACAAATTAATTAACAAATTTTCTCCCTTTATTTCTTTCCCCTCTCTCCCTCCCTCTCCCACCTCCGCATCCGCCTTCCACCTCCGCGTCCATCTGTCTCTCCCACCTCTCCCTCTCCGCTTCCGCCTCCCTCTCTGCATCCGCCTCTCTCTCCCGCCTCCGCCTCCGCCTCCCACCTCTGCTGCCTTCCTCTCCCACCTCTCGCCTCCGTCACTCCATCCCAATCAAGCACGCCTCCACCGGGTCAGATCCATCACTGTCGACCGCCGGGTCAGATCCATCGTGTCTATGTTTCTCTTCCTCATGCAATAGCGAGTTATTTGCAAAGAACAAAGCTTCATTAATGGTGAATTAGGCCAGTGCGTACTAAGTACTAAGAAATGACAGAAAAACAAATTTTGAAAAAATTAGAGGTGTATGAATGAATACTTGATGTCTTAGGTATGAATACTTCAACGTGTATGAATGAATACTTGATATCTTAGGTATAAATACTTTAACGTATATGTATGAATACTTGATATCTTATGGATGAATACTTCAATGAAATATGTTTTGTTTCTTTTAAATATTATTTTTGTTTTTTGTAACATTTCAATTATATAATCTGTAAAATTTGATAGATTATTTTTGTTTCGACAGTGAAACATGTGGCAACTATTTTTTATTTCCAAAAAATAAAATTGAACTAGAAAGCAATAAAGCAATGTTCAATACTATTCGGCTGCTCTTGTAAAATTAATCGAGGTATGCACATATGCTTGTAATACTCTTGATACATTAACTATTTACACTTACACGACAGGTATGAAACTTGCTCAATGAGGTATGAATACTTGTGCAGTGGATAACTCGAAAGTATGTCATCATGAATCTCATTTGAAAGAGAAAATTGTGTAGAAGACGTTCGTGATTTTAGATTTGCAAAATTCCTCACAAATCGTCAGAAATATTGATTAGATTCAATGGAGAAAAAAAAATCATCTCTAAAAACGTGTAAAAGATGGGTGAGTGATGTGTCCAGTTTTTGTTTAAATACTTGATATCTTAGGTATGAATACTTGATGTATTATGTATGAATACTTGCACGCGCCAGTTGTAAAATATTTAAATATTAGGCGGTCTCTAAATAGTAAGTGGTTCCCCTAAGTAGTTAGTAGTTACTCAAGTAGTTATTGACGGGTGATGAAACGGGGGATGGATCCCGGGAGATAGCTAGGCTCTCCCATATATATATATATATATATATATATATATATATATATATATAGGATTTGGCTAATATGCTACGCGTAGCATAGAGCCTCTCCGTGCTACGGCTCATTTTTTTAGTTTTCAAAATCCTAACGGTCGATCCGAACCGTTCAACATGATCTCCATATTAATATGTACTTGCAAACCAAATTTTACATTTTTTAGAATTTGTGTACTATTTATTAAGCCACTTTGAAAATCGCTGATCCAATGGTCCAGCAGATTTTACTGTTGTGTACAAATTAGTGTTTTTTCAAAGTGGCTTAATAAATAGTAAAAAAATTCTAAAAAATGTAAAATTTGGTTTGCAAGTACATATTAATATGGAGATCATGTTGAACGGTTCGGATTGACCGTTAGGATTTTGAAAAATCAAAAAGTGAGCCGTAGCACGGAGTGCTCTATGCTACGCGTAGCACTGTCCTATATATATATATATAGTATGGCTAACGCGCTTCCTCTAATATATCAACAATATGCTTCCGGTCTTTAAAATATATCGAATGGGTTTCAAACAACAAATCCAAACCGTTCAAACCAATGTTCTAAATGACAGCTTCGTTTCCATATAAAAAATTTGAATTTTCAAATTTATTTACCATCAAGTCAAGCGGTCAAATATAAAGGATTTTAGTGCGCATTTTATTGCACTATTTTGCTCATTTATTTGACCACTTGACTTAATGGTAAATAAATTCAAAAATTAAATTTTTTTTATATGAAAATGAAGTTCTCGGTAAGGAGATTGGTTTGAACAGTTTGAATTTGTCATTTGAAGTCCATTCGATAGATTTTGAAAACCAGAAGCATATTATTAATATACTAGAGAAAGCGTGTTAGCCGTACTCTATATATATATCATGTCTTTCATATATATATATATATATAGAGTGATGCTACGGTGCTTTGGGAAGTAGAGAGGGTGTTTTACTTCCCGCTCATATCTCCATTTTAAAAGTTCAAATAGTAGATCCGAATTTCTCAACATGATCTTCATATTAATATGTGCTTGGAGACCAAATTTTACATTTTTTTTGGAAAAATTTTACTATTTTTTTAGAATTTTTGAAAATCAGTGTTTTTTGAATTTTTTTATTATTTTTTATTTAATGAAAAGCTGTGATTTTCAAAAATTGTAAACAAATAGTAAAAAAATTTCAAAAAATGTAAAATTTGATTTGCAAGCAGGTATCAATAGGAAGATTTTGTTGAGAAGTTCGGATCGACTATTTGAACTTTAAAAATGGAAATATGAGCGGGAAGTAAAACACCCTCTTTATTTCCCAAAGCACCGTAGCATCACTCTATATATATATATAGAGTGAGGCTACGGTGCTATGCATAGCACCAATTGGGTCCGTACTACGGCTCAAAATTTGACTTTTCAAAATCCTAACGGTCGATCCGAACCGTTCAACATGATTATAAAATGAATACGTACTTGCAACCAAATTTTACATTTTTCGAATTTTTTTACTATTTTTTCGAAAATCACTTGATCTGAACATTCTGGACCATCCAAAAACAGCCTACCTAAAAAAATAGTAAAAAAATTCGAAAAAATGTAAAATTTGGTTTGCAAGTACATATTCATTTTATAATCATGTTGAACGGTTCGGATCGACCGTTAGGATTTTAAAAAGTCAAATTTTGAGCCGTAGCACAGACCTAATCCGTGCTATGCATAGTACCGTAGCCTCACTCAGATATATATAGGAAATTGCTAATATGCTATGCATAGCATAGAGGGCGTCCGTGCTACGGCTCAATATTTGAGTTTTCAAAATCCTAAACGGTCGATCCGAACCATTCAATATGATCTACATATGAATATGTACTTGCAAACCAATTTTTACATTTTTTAAAATTTTTTTACTATTTTTGCAGATAGGTAGAAAATCACTTGATCTGAAATTTTGTACCATTAAAATCAAGTGTTTTTCTACCTATCTAAACAAATAGTAAAAAAATTCTAAAAAATATAAAATATGGTTTGCAAGTACATATTCATATGGAGATCATGTTGAATTGTTCGGATCGACCGTTAGGATTTTAAAAACTCAAATATTGAGCCGTAGCACGGAGGCCCTCTATGTTATGCATAGCACCGTAGCCAACTCCATATATATATATATATATATATATACACACACTCACACACCTCATATCTTTCATATCTCATATTTTACATCGTCGTTTTCAAAGTTCAAACTGTCGATCTGAATGCTCAACATGATATCCATACTAAAAAAAATCATTGTTTCTGGACCGTTCAAAAACAGTGAATTTCTACCTTTCTAAAAAAATAGTAATTTTTTCCAAAAATTATAAAATTTGAACTCCAAATATATTTTAATATGAATATCATGTTCAACAGTATAAATTGACAGTTTGAACTTTAAAAACGAAAATATAAAATATAAAATATAAAACATGATGATATATCAAACTAAACACATTGATTTGCAAATGCATAAAAAAATTTGACTAATTAATGAAGAGATCTATAAAGAAAAATCATACATGGTACAGTTTGAAAATAGAAAATTTATAGCAAGTAAGATGGCTTCTTGAATATGCAAATTACAACCATAAAAAAATGCACAAATGACAAAAAAATTCAAAATCATGACATAGGTATACAGTAATTTTTTTCACACCAGACATTTTTTTCTCCATCAGACATTTTTTTTCCAACATGGATCGTGCATGATATATGTATTAAGATTTTTTTTCTTATTTTTGTAACCAATGTTCTAAGTACATATTCCACAAATTAAAAAACATATGACCATAAAACCACATGTCTTGTTTTCATTAAGCGTGGCAAAAATAGAACCTTTAGCATTATTTATACAACCAAAAAGAAAAATCTTCAGCATCTATAAATAGAACTGTCATGTTAATTAATAATTACCATCTCAAACTACAACCAACAGCCTCTCTGAGTGTCTCTGTGCCTGTATCTCTCTCTCTATAGCTATCCTCTCTCCCAAAAATGGAACTCTTATGTACCTCCACAGTCACCCTTCCATACGCACGACAACGTGGTAGCTTTAACCGTGCCAACTTTCAAAACCAACCGACTCTTCGTAGGACACATGCACAGCCTCTGCAACAAAAGTTTCTTCCTGTGCTTAAGCCAGGTCTCTCTTTGTCGCTGTCATTGCTTAGAGACAAATCGTTCGTCTGCAAGGGCAGTGAGAGTGTATCATGGGTGGATGAGAAAGTGCCGGAGATAATCAAGCCGTATGTTAAGCTTGCTCGCATAGGCGATGACTTTGGGCTTTGGCTGCATTCCTGGCCTGCCTTTTGGTACATATACACATTACAGTTGTGCTATATACATTCATTACAGTTGTGTTAATTAATTGCAATCAAACCAAGCTAGAGAAATTGTTACATATATAAACTAAAGGTTTCTAAAGAAAATAGAAGGGTTAATAAAAAAAGTTTTGGATGTCTTGCATGTGAACAGAGCTAGCGAGGTGTTAGTTTATTTGTAAATTTTATTTAACAAATTAAGATGAACATTTAGTATGAGTTAAGGAACATTATAAGTACATAATGACATGAAAATTAATGCAATATATGCAACATGTAAACTACTCAGACAAGACTTTTCTTGTTGCATGGTTCCCTTTTGCTTTTTAGCTTCTTCAGATGGCATATATATATATATATAATTTTCTATTACTAAAGATGTGCATATATAATGCCAATGGCAGGTCAATTATGCTGGCAACAAAACCTGGAACGCTTCCTGATGTCAAATTATTAGGACTATTTCACTTGATATCTCTCTTTGTACATGTCTCCTGTTGCGCCTCAAATGACCTCATTGATCTAGAGTATGACAGAAAGGTAAGTTTAATATATCTTAAAGAGCTGTATGTTTTGCTTATCTAGTGTAAATTTTCCATAAAACATATTGTTGTGCTAACTTTCTTGTCCATGTATTATTGTTGTTTAGATTGCCAACATATTATTTTCTTAAAATAAAGAAAACCCAACAGCCGATCTCCTCTTCATGTTTGTCTTTTGAAGTTACTGGGAATTCAAACCTAGCTATCTTGACTTCTCACGAAAAAGTCATGCACTAAGGTTTTCTGATATTGTAGTACACTACTAATTAGGTTTTCTGGTGAACTATGTTTTACCCATTTTTTGTTATCTACTGTTACGTATGAGCGTTCAAAAGTAAAATAAGTGTTTCAAACAGACAAACCAAATATTGATGAAAATTACCAGCACAGTGCTACTTAATATGTGAAACACTGTCTGGAGCTTTATTTTCCTACTAGAATTTAAAGCCTATTAGACATTAAAATTGTTTGCTTTCATTTTATTTATTTTCTTTTGAAGTAGTGGGCCTTTGCTTACTGAAGCACATTCAAATTGTTACCGACCCACATTTTACAATTGTCATAACTCATAACCTAGTACTGATCAGAAAAATACTATTACCAGTAGTCCAGGTAGCGAGGTGAGTGTCCCATGTTAATCAGCAACAAACTGAACTGAACGTAATTGTTTGATTTGTTTCCCCAAATTAAGAAAAGGAAATTTTACTGTAGAGTTCAGAAGTTAAAGAATAAATTCAAATGATTTCAAATTAAACTGAATAATTATAATTCTCCATTTATGAGGAGCTTCTGTACTATATATAATGTAGGTGAGCATGCACTACATGAAACAACAAAAGAAAAAAAAAGCAACAAGGACCCATCTCGAAACCTCTCTTCTTTTCCTCCATCTGTCCAGTAACCCTTCCTGCACCAATATCCCAAACTTTCCATCTCTTAATAAAACCTGATAGGTACTGGTAAGAGATAAAGAAGATATTTAAATCTTTTTCTATTGAAGTCACTGCCTTGATTTACAAATGAGAATGCTCTCTGTTTGTAAGCTATTGAGGTGCTCTCTAACTATGATTAATCTAACTTGACTCTAGTAACTGTGCCATGGTTAGGCGTTATTCTTCTGACATCAGATTCTTCTAAATTGTCCTATTAGCTAGTAATAGAGGATGTCTCTAGTGCTATCATAGTACGCAAGCATCAGTGCTATTGGTTTTCATATCCTCTATGCTAGGCATCCTCCACAGTTGGTGTAGAACTGGAGCCATCCTTTACTGGTCTAATACTTAAGCATATCATCAAGCATCTGTTGCCAAATAGTTCTCAGGATACAAGCCGACCAAGTATTATTCCATAAAAACCAGTGCTCCAAACCATTTATTGGACTCGAATCTACAAATTCATGAAGTAAAATAAAAGTCAATTGGTATCCAGTGCAAGTTTCTATATATGGAAAATTTAGTTTGTCACCAAAATTGTGAAATGGTTTTCTTTGGGAATCTTCTTCCGAGGTCAGTAAAGTACCAATTAATTGAATTTATTTTTGTGCATTTGTACCTTCTTTGCAAATGATTGAAAATGCTTTTAGAGAGATATAAGAACGTGCATGTCTTAGGTGCACTTACTTTTTGTTGCAATCGGAGGGATCTGACAAATCAACTGTTAAAATTTGCCAAAAAAGTTGGCCTGCCGCAGAAATGATAAATGGATAAAAGGGCCAACCTAAAAAATAAAACCAATATGAACAATTTGGCATAAGAATAAGTGATCATTTTAGCTACAAAGTACTTCAGATCTGATTGTAAGAAATATTGGTATATCCTATTTTATCATGTCTTGGGTTTGGGGCATAAGAAAAAATTAAATTGGGGACATTAACTAAATTTGTAAATTTGAAAGCTGGATGAGCAATTCTCGATTTCAATTTATGCTCGAAGCTCCCTAAAGAATATAAATATAAGATATGTCCTAATTTTACCAAGATGAGCATTGTAACCCCCAAGTCCAAGCTACCAATACAGACTGCAGCAAACCCTAAAGTCCAGTATGTCGAGGAATTTCCGAACAGCAATGCTGAGGATTTAACTCCAGCTTTGACATCATCTTTCTTATCCTGTTTATCAATCAAGAAAAATCAATATTTGGTATATATTGATAAACTGACATGGATTCAAACTGCTAATAATTAAGCATAAATGTACCTGATGTGCATATATTGTGTCATATGCAATTGTCCAAAACACACCACCAATGTAAATCGGAAGGAAAACATTGGTATTAACCAAATTTCCAGTGACAGCAGTCCATCCAACAAGGGCACTCCAATTGATTGTTATACCAAGAAAAGCTTGAGGCTGTAGTTGTAAAATGACACAGAATTACTGGATGAAAAACATAAATTGGAATGACCAACTTCAGTTTAGAATAGAATGTGTAACGTTATGTAAAATTCAACTTAAAAATTATATATAGGACATGAATACAAGTATAACTCTTTGAGGTGATTTTAAGTCTCAAAAATATAATGAAACTGGGTCCAATTGTATTATCAAATCTGATCAAATAGGCAACTGCAACTGTAGAATAACATGCACTTCCAAAAGGGCACATTATCTTCTTTTGGTGAATGTATGTAGCGTTCTTTATGATTTTTTTTGTAACAAAGTCAAATTCACTTTTTGCTTAGTTTCTGTTTGATTTTTCATTAATCCATCACAAACATTCTGTGCAAATAATTACCGTATAGGACATACCAAATAGGTAACTCTCTTCATAAGAGGGTACAGAAATATTAGAATTTGTTGAGCTGCAGCAAATCCCAAGCTGCAATCATTAAAACAATCAGTCAATGAAATATAGCAATCTCTTGTATGTGTTTAATTAGAAAATTTACATAACAAGGATAACAACAACTTAGTGATCAGTTGGACCCCAGAACTAGGTCAAGGACAATACACACATAGTGATGAAGAACTCGACTCATTTTACCGAGGCATATCAACTCAGTTCGATTTTATCTTTACTTATTTAAATAGAAAAAAAGTAAACACAAGCAAGTATCCTATCACGCATAAGGCCGTAAGCCCGTAAGTTAAATTATTTGATTGTTGGTTGACAATCCTAGTAATTGTTCAAATCAAGAGTTCAAAACCTTTGTTAGCGTATATTACCTTAGCTTGTTGAGTTGAAGCAGAAGTGGTGTCAGGAGCAGAAGCTGATAGACCCAAAAACACCAGCCTTGCAATGGCGTCAACTCACCCGACGCCAGTGGTCTCTTCTTGCTGCGCTCTACCTAAAATTCGCAGATTATTTCACGTAAAATAATAGCTCGTTGACAAATTTAGTTGTACAACTAGACTTCCTTAGTTCAAATACAATGTGATCTATCTGTACCTGCTTGTCAAATTCTATGTCGTGTAGATCGTCTATGGTGCAACCAGAGGTTTTTATAAGAAGAGATATACACCCCAGCAGTACCATCAGTTTTATATCAGGTATAGCTCCTGGGCTTGTAGCTAGCGCAATTGACCTATGATTGATGCAAACTAACCTTATTTAATAGCTCAACTAGCAAATTACTACATTATTACAATGCCACAATATGACAGACAAAACTGACACCACAATTCATTCAATTTTGCATCAGTTTTATGAACAGGTGAATTGTACCACAACTCTGATCACATAGCAAAATTTACATTGAACTTGGAGTTGAATAGTTCTTTTGTTTCCTTCTTTTTTGAACAACAAACAAACAAAATATGACATCACCAACCACAATGTCTTGAACTTAGAAAATCTCTGAAACGAGTATATATCTTTTATGAACAATACAAGATTTGCGCAGACAAGAATTAGATACGAGTGATATACCAAAGCTGACAATCAATAAGGAATTAAGGATATATCACAAGAATTAACCAGAGTTGAGTACACTTAAATAGACTTTTTTGAAAATCTTGACAGTGGCTGCACTTAAATACAAAATGAGGAAATTTAACACAAAGCCAAAATAACAAGTTGTTCAAAGGATATTGTGGTCCCTTAATTTACCATGAGGTAGATATTAAGTTATTAACACAAATTAATTTTGCATTGATGTAAATTTCTGCTTTCATGATATTACATCCAGATTTAAACATGCATATTGAATTATATATTGTGTTACAATTAGAGATTTGCTCTATATATAGTTTGAACTTTGAACCAACACTTTTATTTATGTTCTTCATGAACTAGCAAAAATCCCAATTTTTTTCTTTTTGACAAATTAAGTAGTTAGATTATAAAAAAAAAAAAAAAATTTGAAGGATCTAGTGTTATTTTTTGTAAGAGAGAAATAAAATGTAAGAGAACAATTTTATTATTGCAATCTTAATTTCAGATTTTACATGTATGTCTATTTATAAAGAAGAAGACCAAAAACTAGCCGTTATACTATTAATTACAACTACCAACCACTAACCACTAACTCCTAGTCTATTAATTAATAACTAGCCTTTATTTACAATTTGAAAACTAGCCGTTATTTTTAACACTCCCCCTCAAGCTAGTAATGTATATATCGTACATTCCTAGCTTGCTTGTAATTTTCTCGAATGGACCCGGATCCAAGCCTTTAGTGAAAATATCCGCGAGTTGATCTTCACTTTTTACGTATGGTGTTTCAATTTCTTTTGCTTGAACTTTTTCTCTAATAAAGTGACAATCCACTTCTATGTGTTTTGTTCGTTCATGAAACACGGGATTTGAAGCTGTGTCGTGCCGAATTATTGTCGCAATACATTTTCATCGGTTCTTGAATTTTAAATCCCATGTCCAATAGAAGTTGCTTGATCCATGTTAGTTCACTTGCGGTTGATGCCATGGCACGATATTCGGCTTCGGCGCTTGATCGTGCTACAACGTTTTGTTTCTTGCTTTTCCATGTGACTAGATTTCCGCCTACAAATGTGCAAAAACCGGTTGTCGACTTTCTATCGAAGCTTCCGGCCCAATCTGCATCGGAATAGCCACATATATCATTAGATTTATTATTTTTCATCCAAATACCTTTACCGGGATTATTTTTTAAAAACCTCAAAATTCTATTTACTGCTTCTAAATGTGGTGTTCTTGGTGAGTGCATGAACTTACTAATTTGGCTTACGGAAAAAAAAATATCCGGACGAGTAACCGTTAGATAGATCAATTTTCCAACAAGTCTTTGAAATTGATTTATATTTTTTAAAGGTTCACCATCTTCACTATTTAATTTGCATTTGTTGTCAATTGGGTTAGAGGCCGGTTTGCATCCTAGCTTACCGGTTTCTTTTAATAAATCAAGTGTATATTTCCTTTGGGAAATAAAAAGTCCTTTATCCGAAAAAACTATCTCTATTCCTAAAAAATATTTAAGATATCCTAAATCTTTTATATTAGATTTTTCTTTTAGTTGTTTCTTAATTTTTTGAATTTGCTCTAAATTATTTCCGGTAATTCTGATGTTATCTACATATACTAAAATGAGAGTTGTATTAATACCATCACATTTAGTAAATAAAGAATGATCGGCATTACTAATTTTAAAATTACAAGAAATTAAATAAGAGCTAAGTTTGCCATACCATGTCCGTGGAGATTGCTTTAATCCATAAATTGATTTATTAAGCCTACAAGACAAGTTAGAGTTGGTTTCCAATTTATGACCGGGTGGTAGTGTCATATACACCTCTTCTTCAAGTGTTCCTTGAAGAAAGGCATTTTTGACATCCATTTGGTAGAGGTCCCAACCATTGTTTACGGCAATAGAAAGTAAAATTCTTACGGTATTCATTTTTGCAACCGGTGCAAAGGTTTCATTATAGTCTATGCCATAGGTTTGGGTAAATCCTTTAGCTACAAGTCTTGCCTTATACCTTTCTATGGTACCATCACTATTATATTTGGTTTTATATACCCATTTACAACCAACCGGTTTTTTATTTTTTGGAAGGGGAACAATTTTCCATGTTTCATTTTGTTCTAAGGCTTTTAATTCCTCCTCCATAGCCTTACACCAAATTGGACTTTTAATTGCTTCGTGGTAATTATTTGGTTCCAATTCTTTTTCAATATTAGTGAGAAATGTGTGATATTTGGTTGAAATATTGTCATATGACACAAAATTTTCTATTGGATATTGTACCGAATATGTCACATAGTCTCTAAGTCTAGTTGATTGTTGTCGTTCCCTAGATGATCTTCTAACCATTAAATTTTCATCCGTTTCATTTTCGTTTTCGTTTGTGTTGTTAATAGTCTCATTTTCTAGATTATTATTCTCAACTTGAAGATTATTTGTAGGAACAAGATTCAAATTATCTAAATATGGTAATACTATATTGTTATTTTGATTATTAAAATATTGTTGATGAATTGTTTCTTTTTCTTTGAAATATGGTTCATTTTCAAAGAATGTAACATTTCTTGATAGATACAATTTTTTATTAATTGGATCATAACATTTGTAACCTTTTTTATACGATGAGTATCCTAAGAAAATGGTTTTTTGTGATACAAAATCAAGTTTGTCACTTCTTTTGATATGTACGAAGCTTGTACAACCAAATACTCTCATATGGTCATAAGTAATTTTTTGTTGATAAAGAATTTCTAATGGACTTTTATTTTCTAAAATAACACTAGGTAATCTATTAATTAAATGAGTGGCACAAAGTACGGCATCCGACCAATAAATTTTAGGAACATTATTTTGAAATAATAAAGATCGTGTCATCTCTAATAAGTGTCTATTTTTTCTTTCCGATACTCCATTTTGTTCGGGAGTATTTATACAAGTTGTTTGGTGTATAATACCTTTTTCTTTAAAGAGACTTGAAATTTTTTTATTTATAAATTCGGTTCCATTATCCGATCTAAAATTTTTTAATTTTGCATTAAATTGTGTTTCTATAAGACATAAAAATTCATAAAAACAATCAAACACTTCATCTTTAGATTTAAGTAAATATAACCAAGTTGCTTTTGAAAAGTCATCAATAAATAAAACAAAATATTTGAATCCATTATATGAATCAATTGGGGCCGGTCCCCATACATCGGAATGCACTAAATCAAAAATAACTTTACTTTTGCTAGTAGAAAGAGAAAAAGGAAGCTTTGTTTGTTTTGCTAAGTTGCAAATTTCACAATTAGTACAATTCAACATTTTTAAATCTAAGATATTATTTAAAATCTTGTTGGAAGGATGCCCAAGTCTCTTATGCCAAAGATCAGAGTTAACAAATGTTGCGGAAGCACAAAGATTTAATTTGTTGGAGTTCAAAATATAGTGTCCATTTTTAAGAAATCCTTCACCAATCTTGACGCCGGTTTCCCGGTCCTGAAATACAACATTTTTACAAGAAAATATTACATTACAATTTAATTCTTGTGTTAATTTATTTATTGAAAGTAAGTTTACGGGAAATGTTTCTAAATACAAAACATTTTTAATTTGTTTGTTACACAAATTAATTTCTCCTATACCATTTATTTTTGTCTTCATACCGTTTGCAACCAATACATATTTATTACCATTGGTCGGGTTGAGGTTTGACAATAGTTGTTTGTTACCAAACATATGGTCTGTTGCACCACTATCTATAATTATTTGATTAAAAAATAAATCTTTTGAGTTAGAAGCAATACCACATGCACTTGGAGTGTTTTGGTTGTTCAGCAGCGTAGAAAGCTGTTGTAAAACTTGTTGCACTTGATCTCCATGGCTTGACCCGCTTGGAAATGACCCATTTCCGCTCAAATTGCTCTCTGACCCGTTCCAGCTTGACCCGTTTCCGCCCCAGCTGCTAGCGGGTCCGCCATAACCATTAACGGGTCCGCCTAAGAACCCAGTAGAGGTTTGCCCTTGGAGTCCCCCAGTGGGGTTGTTATTGGGTCCGAAAAATTGGTTATTGGGTCCGCAGTTTTGGTTGAACCCATTAGCATTAAATCCACCACTAGTATTGTTTTGAGAGAGGTTATTGGGTCCGAATCCAACACCAATCGGACCCACTAGCCCATTTAGGTCTTTCTCTTCATTAGAAACAGTATAGCTTCTGTTTTTTTCACTGTTTTTCTCCCAATTTCGATTCTGGTCATTGTTTTTGAATTTTTTTGGTTTAAGATGGGGATAAAGATGCCAACATCTATCATGAGTGTGACCATCTTTTTTACAGTGGTTACATCTCATATTTTTTGATTGATTTGGGTGATTTTGAGAGCTAGGGTTTTGGTTAAAATTCATATTTTTTACGGCTAAGCCATGGGTCTCGTGTCTTTCATGGCTTACAATCAGCTGACCATTCATAGTAAGTCTTCTACTTTCCTCTTGTTGGATTAAACTTTTAATTTGAGAATAAGAGGGAAGAGGTACCGTGGTCATGATTTGAGATCTTACGGCTTCATAGCTCGGGTTTAGACCCGCGAGGTACTGAAAAATATCATCCTCTTCGGCTCGCTTTTGGAGTGTGGCCAAATCTGTTGTTATTGGTCGATAGGATCGAAGCTCATTTCGTTTTTTCTCAAGAGCACTAAGGTACTCAGTATTGCTTCTTGATCCTTGTTTCTCCTGTTGAATTTTCTGCATAAGTTGGTAAATATGTGAGAAATTATTTTGCTGGCCATACATAGATTTTACCGCTTCCCACAATTCATGTGCTATTTCGACCATCATAAAAAGATCGGATATAGTTGGCTCCATTGAGTTCATGAGTGAGGTGATAATTACATCGTTTGTGGTTCTCCATTGTTTTGTTGATGCCGTTTCGTCAAGTGATAGCTTGCTAGCGTCTGCAATTTCTGGTTTTTTCTTTTCACCAGTGATGTATTCTAACATCTCACGGCCACTCAAGCCCCTGGATGCTGCCCTTGCCCATGACAAGTAATTTTTGCCATTGAGCAAAGTGTTTGTTAGCTTGGAGAAATTTGTTCTCTCTTCTTGAGCCATTTCTCTTTGCTGAAATTTGTTGCGTTTTGTGGGTTTTTTCGGTCACAGAGTCTTATGCTCTGATACCATGTTATTTTTTGTAAGAGAGAAATAAAATGTAAGAGAACAATTTTATTATTGCAATCTTAATTTCAGATTTTACATGTATGTCTATTTATAAAGAAGAAGACCAAAAACTAGCCGTTATACTATTAATTACAACTACCAACCACTAACCACTAACTCCTAGTCTATTAATTAATAACTAGCCTTTATTTACAATTTGAAAACTAGCCGTTATTTTTAACATCTAGCAAGGCATATAAAATTAACACGCAGTACCAGTAGCTAGGCCAAGCTTGTATCCAAAATCCAATGTCGCGAGTTAGGCGGGATAGCATGACATATGGCCTCAATGGTTTTGGAATGGTCGTTTCCAGCCATGCGGGTCGTTCTCTGCTCTGACATATGATTTTGTTACCCCGGAACATTGACAATGGATAAGGTTGTTCTGAAATGGCAGGAAGCATTTTGTGGTGCAGGGTACATGCAATGTTGCGTTTAGGTTGGTTATGAAATGGGGTACGCTGAAAGTTATCAGTGTGTCGCTGGTAATGAGGGGAGGAGGGGAATGTACAACACGAAAGCTCCATCGGTGTGTACCAATGTGACGGTAATGTGTTTGTGTGTGTGTGTGTGTGTGTTGTGTGTGGTTGTTGGGGATGGGGAAGGGGGAGGGTTGGAGATTGAGATAGATTATTGAGTGCCTCAGTTTAAGACTATATATATAGAAGCTAGCCAGATAAAGATGAATTTTGTTGAATATGCAACTTGAAGTAAATATTCAGCTGTCTCATCTAATTGTAGGGTTTTGTGCTTAATTATGAAATGACAATATAAAGGGTACAAAGCTTGTAAAACCCACACTTTAGGTAAAATTAATCTCTATAAAAGAACGAAGGAATTGAAAAGCATTTCATAACATATAATTCCTCATTTTTCAACTGTGAAATTACTATTAATAATTCGAATCATAATGTAAAATTAAAAGTATATTGTAAACATGTTATATCGTACTTTGACAATAATATCAATATAATTATATTTTTTTAAATGAACATCAATATAATTATTATTTTTTAAATATGAGATGGTGTTGAAAATTTTTAAATGACCTATAATGATATGCACTCAAGCTTTAAACTACAATCTTAAATTTAATTTGTATAAAAAATAATGGCTTAACCAATTATAAATTATTCTCAAATTATGCTTAAACATTCAGCATCTTTGATGAATTAAAATCAATCACCCTCCGAGTTTACTTCAACATAAAAGACAAATGTATTTTGGTAATAATGCCTGCTCAAAACAGAGAAGGAAACTCTCTGCTATTAATATTAAAACAAAATTCTTATTTAACCTTTAAAAAATTTCAAATTATACATTTGAGCCCATTTGTTCGTAAAACATATACCTAGGGGGTGCCCTCTGGATTTTGAATTTTAGTGGAGATCAGGATGTCCCAATCGACTTTGCTCCTCCTGAAAATTCTTTTTGCCCTCATCTAGATGTTTGATTTGTAATTCAAGTTAAATTTAGGATTAAAATTAAAATAAATTTCTTGAATTATGATTGGTAATTAGAATTATAAGTTAGATCATCAGAAATTACAATTCAGAGCATTGGAAGTATAAGTTAGAGCATTATTTTTTTATCGAGTATCTAATTAGTTAATGGGTTTAAATCCGATTCGATATTTTTTACCCCCAACGAAAATCCTGAGTCCGCCCCAGCATATACTGGACACGAAGATGCATGTAAAAAAAACTAAGAATTAAAGTAAAAGAATGTTTGATTCAAAGAACATTTCGTTATGCTGACAATTGACAACATCCCCCTAAAATATTAAAATCTCTCTTATATATTAATGCTTACTTTTCTAAATGAACATGTGTACCTTGCTTATATATAAAAAAAGTTTAATATTATTTCTCATGGAAAACATGATCGATCAGTCCACAAAATTGATTTTCAGTTTCAGTTCATGTCATGTCATTAAAAAGAAAGTAAGGAGGTTGAAAGATAGTGTGCAGATAAGCGAGAACTGAACTTGGCCTTTGCAAAAAAAGTCAAGTTAATAATCTGATGAATTCATACGGTCTCAGGCAGGGGTGTCAATAGCTACGGTACGGATCGGGTGGAGGCATTTTCATACTCATACCTATTAAAATTGACTTTACTCATATCCTATCCGTACCCATTAAAAATTAACCTTACTCTACCCTACCCTTACCCGTTAATATTATCGGGTAATGAAACGGTAGCGGATGAATAACGAATATTACTAATATAATAATTAGTTTTATTATATTTTACAAATTAAAAATAAAAAACTCATTCATTTCACACATATATAATTACATTTCTAATAAAATATCAAGGTTCTAAATAGCGATTATATATAGCGCTATAGCTTTTAAGATCCGAAAAAGCTATAGCTTTTAAGATCCAAAAAAGCTATAGCGCAGCCATAGCTAGTTATTTAGAATCACTATGAAAGAAAAGCGGTTAATAGTGTTGTAGCTTTTGAGGTCCGAAAAAGCTATAGCTAGCTATTTAGAACCCTGTAAAATATAAAAATGAATGTGCAATCAATTCCAACTAAATTGTTTTTTATAAAGGAAGAAAATTCAAAAACACGAATACATATTTAGGTGGGTTGGAAATTGAATTGAATATATATTTAGATTTTATAATTACCCTATAAGGTAACGGGTACGAATTAAATAGTCATTACCCATATCCTTACCCATTTGGTTAACGAAATTTTTTTTATCCATACTCATACCCAATAAGCTAAAGAAAAAAAACCTTACCTATACCTGTCTTATCGAATACGATACGGGTCTGGTAAACGGCTAAAAAGGTACCATTGGCACTCCTAGTCTCAGGTTGTCTTCTTTATATATATATATATATAGAGTATGGCTAATGTGCTTCCTCTAGAACTTCGGCCTCGTGCTTCCGGGGGCATATCTTAGTGTTTGATGTTCAAACAACAAATTCAAACCGTTAGATGTTCAATCTATATTAAAATGTACTTGGAGACCAAATTTTACATTTTTTGGAATTTTTTTACTATTTATTAAGCCACTTTGAAAATTCCAGATCATATGGTCCAGACTGTTTTTACTGTTCACCCGGATCTGGAATTTTCAAAGTGGCTTAATAAATAGTAAAAAAATTCCAAAAAATGTAAAATTTGGTCTCCAAGTACATTTTAATATAGATTGAACATCTAACGGTTTGAATTTGTTGTTTGAACATCAAACACTAAGATATGCCCCCGGAAGCACGAGGCCGAAGTTCTAGAGGAAGCACATTAGCCATACTCATATCAGTACTACTAATATCACGTTGGATTTTTTGGCATCCAAGCATCTATTCGTTCAGAGAGGATCTGAGCCATCCATTCAAAAGATCTCAGCCACTGATCAAAATCATTTTTCAATCTCAGCCATTGATCATTAATTCTGATGTTATGCATCTGTTTCATATTGTCAAATGTGTAAAAGTCTAAATTTATTTCGAAACATACTTGCTACATGAAAAACCACAGAGAAATTATTTCACTTAAAGAAATAGAAAAACGCGTTTCCTCTGTATTCGCTTCTTCCCAACGCGAATACGCCTCTTTTCTTTTTTCGAAGCACCGATCCAGGCGTCTCCTTTTTCAATACGCCGCGAGAGAGAGAGCAGAGAGAAGGACAACGATGGCGCCTCTAGGGTTTCCATTTCGCGGCCAAGGGGAACGATGACGGCTCTGAGACTCTCTTCCTCCCTCTCCCTGACTCTCTCAGATGGGAAAAACAAAGAGAAATGGAAAAGGCGAAGGAGAGGGTTGAGAGGGTTGATTGATGTAATCTACGGTGGATTTCCTCGAACCCAAATCCTCCAAGACCTAAATTCCAATCTTCGAGGGATTTTCGTGCGTGAATTGTTTGATTCCGAGTCCTTAGAAGAACTTAGCAATGGAGTACGACCCCTACGATAGCAGTGGTAAGTGCATTTCGACCCAATCATATCAGCTTCGCTTTTTATATTATGTTTTTTGTGATTTAGGGATAGGGCTTTTGATTCGGGGTAAAGACCGAAACAAATAAATTGTTGAAAATAGATGAGATTTCACTCTTTCTCTTTGCCGGAGTACAACGCACATGATTCAGTTTGCAATTTTGCATAGATGAATGCTCCTGAAATGTCTTCACATAACTACAAAACCAGTTGATATTTTTAACATGTTTATCATTTACTTTTGCTACAGGGACTGACGACGATGTTCCCCCTTCCCATCAAAACAGGGCTATAAGAGGACCCCATCCAACTGGTAATGGTAGGAACACATGTCCATTCCCATACCCAAGACAACAGAACAATGATATGGAAAAGGAAATTCACAGGCTTGAGCGCAAGGCTTACACTTCGGTTCTGAGAGCATTTAAAGCCCAAGCCGATGCCATTTCCTGGGTAGTTTCTTTTTCTTTCCTTACCAATATAAGTTATTCAATATTTAAAAGAGAGATTTTTTAAGGGCATTTTGTTAATTGTTTATTATTTTATTTTTTTTAGGAGAAGGAAAACCTTATTACCGACCTGAGGAGAGAATTGAGGTTGTCTGATGATGAGCATAGAGAGCTTTTAACCATAGTCAATTCTGACGAGGTCACTCAGCGAATAAGGTATTAATATGGCTTAATTTGTGACAAACAAGGGTTCATCACATAAATATGACGATAATTGGATGTTAACAAATCCCAAGCACAGACACACCTTGGAAATCAGTGTTAGCATGAATTATAAGAGAGGAAAAGATGCATATTGGGAGAGATGTGTTAAATTCATCCATGTAGTTTGTCCTGAAGAGCAATATCGCCTGTTTAGGAGGAAAATTCTTCTTCTTTAATCTGTTATCTCTGCAATTTCACTCTGCATAGACTCTTTTCTTAAAGATTGCTACCAATGTCGACAAAACTATAGTTGCCTTAAGATAGATTTCTTTAGCTGGGGAGTTATAAAGATGTGCCTTCTTGAATGAAAGCAATTTCTATAAGTAAATGCGATTGGTACAGCTTAGAACACTAGAGTATGTCACAGTTTTTCAATATAAGCTTTATGTCATGTATTAGATAATTGAGAGTTTTTATAGTACTTAAGATATTATTTATATTATTAAAAATATATTTAAATAGAAACCGCTATATATGGAGGATAGCTTCCACGATAGGTAATGCTATGTGCTACAGGTTTTATGAGGATCTTGCCTCGACGAACAGGGAACTGCTATTTAACACCTTGTCTATTAACCATTTATTGTTAATCGTTCTCAGGCAAGGGCTGTTTGGATATGGCCGATTAATTTTAATGAACAATTTTCATAGTTTATAGTAAATTTGCATATGAGAAATAATATGAATGCAGTACAGGATCATTGTTTGAAACTTTTATCTGTTCAGTAATGCGGATCCCTGGAATAAAAGAAGAAGAGGGGGGGTGTTGGGAGCTTATGCAAGATACCTGTGCATTTTGTCTTTTGAGTAACCTGGAAATTGTATCTTGTAAGTTGAACAAGAGTGCTTTTTGCTAATACATGCTCTGATTATAATTATTGATTTGTATTTTCTCAACATAGGTGACAGTTTCATCATGGTTGACCGATCTGAGGGATCAGATCCAACACACGAGATTTTTAAACCTTGTGAATCGCTCCGTGGCATTTATGAGGTCTCATGTACCTTTTGTCTCTCACCCTCACTCTAAAGTTGTAGATGCTGATATCTTGTTAAATCTAACGAGGTTCTCTCTTTAACTGTCTATATATTTTATATTTGATTCTAAAAGCATCATAGAAAGGAAAATGAAGACACCATAGAGAGAAAAATATGCAGTAACACAGTTACAAGATACAATTTCAGAAAATTTCAGAAAATTGTTCATGCTTAGCTAGCATTTCGATATCATGGTCTTACTAGATGATAAAGGACTAAGAATAATGCAATAACACAGTTACTTACTGCGAGCCTACGTGATAAATCTCATGGATGGACTTACTCTGAAGGGTATCACCCAGTATTTTGCATATGTTGAAGAGAAACAAAAAGTACACTGCCTCAACACACTGTTTTCCAAGGTAATTTCTCTTTTGACCTTTTACAATGTGAGGCCTTATAGAAATTAGAGTGAGGCTATGGTACTATGCATAGCGCAGATTGGTCCGTACTATGGATCAATATTCATTTTTTAAAGTCCAAATAGTCTATCTGGACCGTTAAACATAATTTTCATATAAAAATATACTTCAAGATTAAATTTTACATTATTTAGAATTTTTTTATTGTTTTTTTAGATAGGTAAAAAATCACTTGATTTAAAGTTTTCTAGACCATTAAAAAATAGTGATTTTCTACCTATCTAAAAAAATAATAAACAAATTCTAAAAAATGTGAAATTTGATCTACAACTACATTTTCATATCAAGATCATGTTGAATGGTTCAGATCGATGGTTTGGATTTTGAAAATAAAAATATTGATCTATAGTACGGACCTATATGCACTATGCATAGTACTATAGTCTCACTCAAGAAATTATACTTGATTTGGTGGAGTCCTGAGATCTTGCCTTCGGCTATTGTTTTTTTAATATTATATGGTATAGTTTTTCCTAAGAATTATGTAAGGGTTGATTCGGATATGCTGTGAAGTTATAACATGGGCTCTTTACTGAAATATTGGGTATTTTTAAGAACTTTTACTGAAGGTTTATTCCATTGATCTAGAGTGTAATATATAATGCCTTTTGTTTCGGTGGCAGCTTCAAATAAATCAATCGATAATATTTTCGCAATGGTGAATCGTGTGGAGCTACTGGCTAAGAAAATTATTGAGCTCGGCTACTTGTGTTTCTACATTCACACCAAGATGCTGCAGGATCACCGTAACTGCTTTTTTCAGGATTTTCGCAATGGTACTTGCCTTTTAAGAAATAATTTCCGCACTACCAACCATTTAAAAAGGAAATTTTTCATAATGCCAATGCACTGATAGTTTATTTCGGACATTATTTGAGCATACTCTTTATAGAAACTAAGTGTCTTGGATATAGTAAGAGGATAGGAATTTACAAGAGTGTGCCATTTCCGTTAAACTAATTATATAGTTGGATAAATAAATGCAAGCATGTCTCATTAATAATTTAAGAGTGAGGCTATGGTACTATGCATAGTGCATATTTGTCTGTACTATGGATCAATATCTTTTTTTTCATATTCCAAACAGTCGATCTGAACTGTTCAACAGGGACTCCATATGAAAATATACTTGTAATTCAAATTTTACATTTTTAAATAATTTTTTTTCTTATTTATTTAGATAGGTAGAAAATCACTTGATCTAAAAATTTTAGGCCATTCAAAATAGTGATTTTCTACCCATCTATAAAAAATAGTAAAAAGGTTCTAAAAATGTAAAATTTAGTTTGTAAATACATTTTCATATGGAGATCATGTTGAACGGTTCAGATCGACTGTTTGGACTTTGAAAATAGAGACATCGATCCATAGTACGAACTAATATACGTTATGCATAGTACCATAGCCTCACTCATAATTTATTTAGTCGCAATTATGAAAATGCCAAGTCTTATACTGGTTTCATATTTGATAAATCTCCATTTTGATACCGCCATTAAGTTCCGTAATATGTAATTTCTTTGTATTTCAGCTTGCTGAAATAGTTAACCAAGGCAAGGTGGTATCTGATGAAATTATTGTAGAACTATTGACAAAGGGACTCAGTAAAGGGGAAGAAAAGGGCGAATCAGGGTTCATTCTCGATGGTTTCCCCCGTACGGTCAGACAAGCTGCAAGTAATTTCAACCACTTGTCAATAGTACAGGATATTTTCAGGGCATTTTTTCCAGTATGTTTTAAAGATCTCTTGATCAAAGAAAACCCACCATAGAAAAACTTCCTCATCTTCAGTATTTTTTAATCCTTACTACTAATATCACGTTAAAAATTTTGGGTTCCAACCATCTATTCACCCAAACAAAATCTGAGCCGTTCATTAGATAAATCTCAGCCACTCATCAAAATCCATCTCAATCTCAGCCTTTGAAAAAAAACTTGATTTAATGCATCTATTTCATGTTGTCAAGCGTGTAGAAATCTAAATTTAATTAGAAATTAACATACCTGCCACATGAAAAGCTACGTAATAATGATTTCATTAATCTATCCCTTTCTTTTTTTCTCCACACGTTTTTGACCATTTTTTCCTCCTGATGAGATTCCTGACAATCTCTGCTTTCTTTTTCCCTTGACGCTTCCACACTTGAAACCCTTCCTCTTCAATTTTTTTTTTCTGAGTGGCGATCGAGCAGCGAGGCCACAGCGGGGCCACAGGTTATTTCCGCGCAACTCAAATTCGGAGCTCTCAAATTCGCAATCTCTTGCCGCTTCCTCACTGCAGCGGACATTGGTTCTTCGATCTCTTCTCAATGGATTTGACAGGTAATTGTCCCCGCCATTGCCAATTCAAATTCAACCGACTCTTCTACCTATATATATCAATCCAATTCGCTCCTCTCAAATTGCAGACCTGTTTTTTCCTGATCTGTTGACGGGGGCTGTGAGGTCTAGAGTTTCAAGCTTCAACATCATTCAAGTTGGTAGCATTTGACAAATTTTTGCTACTCCGTAATTAAAGTTAGATTTCAGTTGTTTACCATTTATGGTACTTTTTTAAGTATTTCTTTTGTATTGCAGTACTTGGTGGAGCTCCCAGTCGAATTGGGTGTTAGATTTTGTTACCACAGAGAAAGGAGAGAGTGCAAATTGACATTGAAGTTAGACTAAAGAGGAGACTGCAAATTAGTACCTAGAGCAACTTGGTCAAAGGTATTCTTAATTAATATTTCTTGAAATTGAAATTCGATCTTAAATGACATCCCAATATTAGTAGTATGATTGCTGTTTCAAACAGTTAGGTCATAGTTTTGTAGAAGGATCCCATGAATAAAACTGGATTTTTCTTTTCTTTTATTACAAAAGAGTAGATTATTATCTCTGGTCTACTTGACGATCGATAAAAGCACATAAAAGGGCCTTGGTGCACTGTTGGTTTCTCAATTTGTCATGATATTAGAAAATGATGATAAAAGTAAAACTCAGAACTGAAGCTCGACAGGCATGTCTTATTTACATAATGCAGTTTTTCTGGTAACTAATCTTTACTTTCGGCTACTATAGGGTATAATGGACTAATGGAGGCTCTATGCCAGAAAAAAAATTCAAGTGCAAAATTAGGTAGTTCCAGTTTCCCTTTTTTTGCGCCTACTGCTTTCTGTCTTTTTGCACTGCTGTATTTTTTTTTTATATCTTTTCGCATTTTGACATGAAACAACTATGCTGCTAATTAAAAATATTGGAGCTTGACTGAATTCACATCCCCTCAGGTTACAGTACTGAGTACAATTGAATTGGATGTCTCAAAATTGGGTTTTTTAACTTGGCACGAATCTCACAGCATAAGGACCCCTCAACAGTATTGATTTCATTTTTTTTTTGTTTTTTGAAGTAGGCCTTTAAACATAAGGACCGCCTCTATCACAAGTCTGGTCATGACCAGACGTTTAAAGTTTGCTTGAAAAGTGTACATTCATCCACCCATTTATTATTCTTTTGAACCATTACTAAGACTGGCAATCAGAAAAGTTTTACTTAAGATCGTCATTCCTTTATTGGTTAACATTACATTTAATTAATTTATTTCCTTTTCAGACCACATGCAAGTGGGTATCAATAGCACTGCACACTTGAGACAGATATCTCATGTCTGCTTAGAAAAAAATTAGCTCTAATCTTGTGGGCAGTTGTAGTAGGTATGTTTGTTTCATTTTATTTTCTTTTTGTTATTTTAGGGTGTTATTATAATGACAGGAGAAATAAACAAACCTGCCATAAGTGTTGGAAATTATTTCAACTGAAATAATTTAACAATAATCACAGTCAAGACTTTTTTAGTGTAAAAACTTAAAAGGCATATCAGATCAATATAAAAGTACAGCTTTATAGTTAGATAAACAGATCCATGCTCTACAATTTTTGTTGTGAAGGTTTTGTACAAAAAAAAAACAAAGAAAGGTACTTCCAGTAAAAGAAGTATACTAAGGTTAGTTTGGCATTACTTTTGTGATCTTTTATTTGGCTGTTGAAATTATTTTCTCGTATAGTTTCTGTCTTTTGTAAAAAAATCTAGAAATCATTACCATATTCCTTGGTATTCCATGGTACATCCTTGTGATTCTTTTGGGGATTTTCCCTCTCTAAATATGGAGCATCTGTTGCTTTATTTTAACTGATTACATATCAGTTGATCTGAATCAAAAACAGGTTTTTGTAGTAAACTATAGAAATGTGAATTCATAACAGTATGGCATGATCATCCTAAATTTGTCATTGCAATTCTCTCTCAAATTACTGTAGTGCTTTTTGCGTAGGCTCGGTTAATAGAGAAAACTCCATCCATGAGTGACTTAAATAAAGTTGTATTTGGTCGGGTACTTCTTTCTCTCCCTTCGAGGCAGTTCTTTTTTGCTATTTTTTATTTTACCATTTTATTTGAACATGGATTTGCATAACCTAACTTCCAGTCTTGTAATTTATACCTTGCATATTGCATGTAAGAGCACCTGTCACGAGATGATCTGTGCTTTATTTTTCAAATGAAGGTTAGTGTTGAACAACACTGTTAGAAAAAAAAATTCAATTATGGACATTTCAATAACCTTATTTTACTGTCAAGTTCATTAAGGTTGTTTGTGACTTAGTTTTCAGATAATGCTACAATGTATGTGTATGTCTCCATAGTTTGATCAATCATTCCTCTGCCTTTTGTCATTGACAGCATTTGGTCGACTACTGGCTGTGGAGGGATTTGATTGCCTCAGAGTCTGAGAGACTATTGAAGCATGTTAGAAGAGTCTACTGGCAAGAGGAAGCTGACTTAGTAAAGTGAAAAGAAGGGTAGTTTTCTGTTTGTAATTTCTTTTATGTGTGTTTGTTCATACATTGAATAGAGGCACAACTAACTTTTTCAGTTAATTTTACAACGAAATATCGATGTTTTATAAGTTATTTTTTCTATTTATATTGCTTTCAAATAAATTTCTGTGTTGGTTGATTGTAATTTAGACAATCTTATGTCTTTAAAAATAAGAAATTTTCAGTGCTAAGAAACCGAAGAAAGAAGAAAAGATAGTTTTCAAAAAAGAGAAAGTGAAGAGCTCATAGAGGGAAACATAGAGAGTGCCTGGTAAATCAGAATTGGGTTATGAAATTTGTAAAAATCAGAATTGAGTAGATGATATGCTTGCAATTGTGAATTTCTACAAGGTCTAATTTGTAAAATTTGCTGCTATTAATATATTTGTATGGAAAATGATGTGCTGCTATCAATTGTGTGCAATGTGAAAATGATTTGCTACTATCTTTGTGTACTTGTACCAGTTAGTACCATATGTGGACTGGTACAGTATGGTGTTTTAATTTTCATTTGTACTGTATTCATTTGTCTTTTAATAATGTATTGTATTTATTTGTGAGGTTTTCATTAATAAGGAAAGGGGGTGGAAATGATAATTTATCCTCTACAGGGGATATTTTTATTTTTTTTTGACAATTTTTTTTGTGAACATAATTAATTTTAGAACTTGTATTCAATTCAAACAAACAAGAGGAGTATAGCCGCAAGAGATGGCGGTGCATTTGCATGGGAGCTCACTCGATTTGAATTTTTTCTCTTTACAATTAGCATTTAAGTTTGTATCTAAGATTTCTTTTATTATTTTAATAATGATTTTCTAGGTTGAGATTTCTTCTGGGAGAGGGAATTTCATCTAAAATTGTTGACAAGGATGAAAGTCTTTGCAAAAGTAAAATTTTGGTTTTTAGACATTTACCTATATACCCTCAAAAGTAAATTATTTGGTTGAATGATTTTATCAAATATATTCTATGCTTTAATTTGATCCATTGAAGCTAAAGAAGCTTTCCAAATTTTGTTTGTGCATTCCAACACTTGTTCTTTATGCATTGGAAAATAATATCTGCTTAAATTATTACAATGCTCGTGCATAATATTATATTGGCTTATACGAAGACTTATAATAGTGTAATACTATCAATCTTTGTTGCATCGCGTGGACACATATCTATTATTTTAGAAATGTGTAATTATTTTGGCACATTTTTAGAATTAAAAACCAAGGTTTTCGTCTACTCTCATTATTGACTAATATATGATTATGCAATCAATCCTTAAATTAATCACATTTAAAAAACTGATCAAAACAAACTTTTCAATTTCCACGGCAACGCGTGGTCGGCACTTGAGTTATTATCTGCAAATACAAGGGCCTCCTTGCAAACTTTCCTTGCCATTATTACTGACATAAGCTTTGGATCACACATTCTCAAACAATTACTGATATATATATTCATTCTTGTACCAGCAGAAATGAATCTATCTGTACAAACTTAGTTGAATCATTACAAGCAGAAAGTTTACAAGTAATGAAACTCATCCACAAACCATTTACACAAAGCATAAAACAAGTAATTAAGTAATAAAACAAAGTACTCTATATATCATCAAAAATCATTTTATATTTCATTCCCCGTTGCAAAGCACGGGCACTTGACTAGTATATATATATATATATATAGGTTGGCTACTCTATTTACATAAGCATACGAGGGCATATGCTTATAAGTCAATTTTACATTTTCAATGTCCTAATGGTCGATCTAAAGCGCTCAACATGTTCTCCATATTAATAAGTGTTTGGAAACAAAATTTTATATTTTTTTGAATTTTTTTACTATTTTTTTAAAAAATTTAGAATTTTTCAAAACAGTGGTGTAATATGGTAAAATAAATAATAATAAAAAATCTGAAAAATGCTATTTTGAAAAATTCTAAACAAATAGTAATAAAATTCCAAAAAATGTAAAATTTCGTTTCTAAACACATTAATATGGAGAACATGTTGAGCGCTTCAGATCGACCATTTAGACATTGAAAATACAAAAATAACTTATAAACATATGCTCTCATATGCTTATGTAAATAGAGTAGCCACTCTATATATATATATATTCAAGCATATTCTATTTTTTTTCATGTTGGACTTGAAGAATCAACTTGACTGAGTCAACTCAAATAGCAATCTGTGGTTACATGCTACAATTGGTAACCGATTTTTTTTTCGGTTATAGGCCGAACCGGGTTAAAATTTCGTTTATATATATATTTTTTAGAATAGTTTGACAAAATTGGCAAGAAAAATCAAATATCTCCAAATTTGAACACGGTTAACGCCACACCTATTTGTAATTGATAAGCACATGTAACTATTTACAAAGAATTTCTTATTACCAAATGTACTAATATAATTGTTTGCTTTGAGAAAAGAAATATATTCATTGAAGAAAAAATTAGAATTTTACAATGAGATTATAAATAAACTGTATTTAATAAAATTTCAAGAACAAATAGATGTATTTTTAAAAAAATAAAATGGGTAAATGACATGACCTTTTTTTAAAAAGAGTAAATGACATGATTAATTTGCAATAATTAATGAGAAATAATACAAAAAGAGTTCTATTTATCCAGAAGTTGATTTGCATCTTAGATATATGAACAAAAATAATTAAATAAGATAGCAATCAAGTTGGTTTTGAATCTTTTTTTTTTTCTAACGCTGAATATTTTCTCCAAATTTTTTTTTCTATTGTGAATTAATATAAAATTATAAATTATAATTTTATTTTTGAATGGTCAATCTCTACGTATTAAAAATTTGTAGGATACACGAAAATTTTTACTATTTTAAATTGTTTTATTATTTTTTCGAATTTTTACAAGATAAACCTAAAATAATAAAAAAAATGTTTGCATAACAAATAAAGTTATTTTTCAAAATTGAATAAAAGGATAATAAAATTTTGCTTCCTGTGAAATAATTTGATATATCGATCATTTGGAACAAAAATAATAATTTGAACAATTTACATTTTGGCCAAAGCAAACAAATATTAATATAGTACCCTAATTCTCTTTGTATGTATAAAATACCAAAAATAGTGATAAATTTTGTAAGCAACCAAAAAGATTTCGTATATTCCATAAATTACACATATATATAAACTTGTAAAATCTACAATAAATGAGATATCATACGAAATATTTGTAAAAAATAATTTAATTCGTCTATTCAATTACAGATATGCTTAGCACAGACATTATTCTAAAATCTTAATTTGTACTATATATCATGGTACCATGATATCACGAACTTGAGGTACAATACAATATATTAATTATCCATTTTGAAAAATAACAATCATTATTTAATAATCATGCACCTTTTGCCCATGTATTATTATAATTTGGATAATAATTAATGTGACAACGCTTGTAAATGCACCAATAATTACTTGATTTTCTATAATGCTTATTGCGTCCAAGCTTCTAATTTGTATTATTTTCCATTACAACTTTCTACAATCATTATAACTAGTTAGTATATAGTTATCAGAAAACAAATAATTAAAAATATTAGTCAGATTAATTTTTTTTTTAAATCTTTGCAGAAACTGTAAAGTTTTGATAGAAAATCGAACTCTCAAAGGCCTTTGGGTAACTAACAATTTTAAAACTTTTCTTCTAGCCAAGTGTGCTACCTCCCCTTTCATATTAGTCAGATTATTAATGTAGTCCAAAAAAAAAAAAATTGACTTGTAATTTTGCAAACTTTTCAAATTAGTGTTAGTAGAATTTGAGTATTCCACCATCAAGCGAAGGAATTTTCAAAACTAAGATATGAGAACGCTGAAAATTATTTTCAATATTAACTAAGCAAGCAATATATTTCCCATTGATTATAATTTACCAACTATTATGAGTTAATTTATTTGAGGAGTCGTGGTATTAATGAAAGCCTCCAATTTTTTTTAATAATGTCATGTGCACATAATTTCACTTTATATTTTGATCGGATGATTCATATATAATCTTCAGTGAGGCTATTATAATATGCATATTACGGATTAACCTATGCTATTTTCAAATTTTAAACAGTTGATCTGAACTATTAAACATAATCTTCATATGAAAATGTAAGTACTTGAAGATCAAAGTTAACATTTTTTAGAATTTTGTTACTATTTTTTTAATAGTTAGAAAGCCACTGTTTTTATATGGTTCAGAATTTTGAAATCAAGTTATATTTTATCTATCTAAAAAATAGTAAAAAAAAATTTAAATATAAAATACATACATTTTTCATATGAAAATCATATTAAACAATTCAGATTAATTGTTTGAATTTTTAAATCAGAAATACAAGTTTATAACACAGACCATTATGTAATATATATATATGTTCTTAACATGCATAAAGTATATTGTAACTCATCGAAAACACAATTCTTTAGCATTGCTGTGCATGAATTACAACTCTATTAATCGTGTTTGTTGATCACTATGTACGGGGGGCGGGTGCAGATTCAGGATTTCAATCAGAGATAGACACAAAATACTGACAAGAATATAACTTTTTTTCCTGACAAATTGGAGCGGAGTAGCGAATAAAAATCTAAAAAGTCACGGCGTGACCGGATATGTCATGACACGGTTCCGTCACTGCCTGACACGGCACGTGTGCCGGTAGATCACGTGTTGTGACTCACGTGTTTCGTGCCGTAACCATTCAAGTGACGTGATCATCTTTTAAAATTTTGGCACGACACGACCCGTCACGCGAAAGATTTGGTCACGGCACGACACATAGTCATGTGAGTCACTTGTAATTCAGTCCGATATATCTTGATGGAATGGTGAATCTTAAATTAACTAACCTAAATTATAAAAAAAATAGTTAAATATGACCAAACGTGACAAACGTGACCGGTGACGTTTGGATACATCACGTGTGGTCACGGCGTGACTATCGTGTTGCGACCATTCACATGCCATGATCATCCTTCCAAATTTGGTCACAGCATGGTATGTATAAATCTGACTTGGTCACGACGCGACACGTAATTCAAGTCACGGCACGATACATATATAGATCTCTAGTAGCAGACCTCTTTTTTCTCCCAGCGAATCAACGATTTTTATTGAGTAGAGTAGCAAATTGGATCACATCTTTTTTCTTTCTTTTACGTGAATCAATCTGGCTAACTTTCATTTCTACATAATTTCATCTACTGGACTGTGAAATGAAATAAATTCAGGAATATATATTATTTCCATTCTGAACTAGATATAAAAAAAAATTCGAATCTAGAGGGTATGCATTTTAGGTCCGCCAATGACTATGCATGTCCTTGAATTTTTTTTAAAATATTTGTATGTGGTCGAATTTTTAAAAAATTATTTGTATGTGATCAAATTTTTTTTAATGAATTAGTTTTTCAATAGAATTGGTCTTATTTTAAAAATTAATTATTTTTTTAAGAAATACTTTTTAGCTCAGGAAAATTCATACAACGACTCTAATTTGAATTATTTGCAATGAGGGTGCCGTTCTGTGGCGTTTGTTGAATTGTTTTTTTAAAGAAAAATTGGTTTAAATTCTCACCAGCAGTTAGAATTAGATCTTTGCAAACTTGCTTGTCTTTGAACAGAAAATCACAGATGCATTTGAAAGAGTAAAAGTATACCAATTTCACCGAGGTTAGATATGTGTAATAGTAAAATCAAAAGTTTAAATAGCGTTTGTCGCGTCATAGTGTAATGGCTAAAGAACCGGCGCTATGCCCATATTGCGCTGCTATAGCGTGCTATACCGCCGATAGCGCCATAGCTTTTATGGTCTGAAAACGCTATAGCGTGCTATTTAGAACCCTGGTAAAAATTCAAAACCATTCAACACTTTTGATTTGACTATTTTAATTTGATTTATTTGATTTGAATCGAACCGAACTGATGAACACCTCTATTCAAAAGTAGTGATTTTCAACCTATTAAAAAAAATGTAAAAAAATTCTAAAAAAGTATAAAAATTAGTTTGCAAGTATATTTTCATATGAAGATCATGTTGACGGTTCAGATCAATCATTTGGACTTTGAAAACAAAAATATTGATCCATAATATGGACCAATCTGTGCTATGCATAATATGGTAGCCTCACTTATTTCTTTAGGCTCTTCATTTTGAAGTGAAAAAGAATTTTTAAAAATTGGCAAGGAAATTAGTGAAATAAGATTTAAAGGGTTAGAATATTTTGACAATTAATGAATTAACTTGACAACTTTAAAATGCCTTTTCGAATAATTTAAAAAATAAAAAATAAGAAACTCCTTGTTTTGTCATTTCTCTCCCTCTCTCTTTTTTTGGCTCTCATATTCTATTTGAATTGAATGGGACTGGTGGTAAGTTTCTCTTCCCGTTTGTTAATTTTTTCATTGAATACTCTTTACTTGTGAATTCAATCGATTGTATATCATGAAATACATGATTGTATTTAGTGAATTGATTTGACTATCTCTTTTTTTTTTTTGAGAACCATATTAGGTTTAATAATTAGATGTACCGCTATTTATTTTAATTTATCCATGATTTTATACGATCAAGTGGTACTTCTTTTTCTTTCGTGCTTTTGTGAATTAGCTTGACATAACTTAAGGATGATTTGTGGTTTTCTTACATGTGAATACAGAGATCGTGCATGTCAGGTATTTGGTAGAATTTTCCATGACTTGTGAATGATGGAGGGTCGAGAATTAGCCAGAGACAGAATTAGTGGTTTGCCTGACCCGCTTCTTACCCACATCCTCTCTTTTATACCTACTGAAGAGGCTGTGCGCACATGTATATTGTCCAAACGATGGATAAAGGTTTGGGCTTATTTGCCTACTCTCGTCTTTGACAACCATAAAAGCCAATATAATGGTCCAAGAAAAGAAGATCAACAACGTGAAGCTAAGTTTCCTTGATGGAGTCATGTTCAATCGAGAAATGACGTGGACTGAAGCTGGATACGTGCAGACCGCGCTGTAGACCGCTGAACAAGCTGTAGACTGCGCTAAAAATAAGGCTTTTCTTGCGCCTGTGGAGAATCGAACCCCATTCTCCTCTCTAGAGGAATAGGCTCTTACCACTACACTAGATCACATTTGGTATTAGATTATAGTAGCTATTGTATTTATTGTATACCTAGAATTTTTGGTATTTAATTTATATAATACAAGTGTTGAATTAATAATAAAATTAAAATAATAAAAATAATATAATATAATAAGCGTATCGTATCCTTAATATTTTAGAATTACCGCATGACCGTATCTGTATCGTATCGGATATGATATCCGTACCCGTATCCATGCAACATAGATCTGAACTATATCTACGCTCAGCTCAAGTATAATAAATATGATATTTAACGCCGTAAAAATTGTAAAAACCAAGCTATAAGAGAGCCAGCTCGGCTTGTCTCAAAGTGCCACGAGCCGACTTTGAGCTTTGATGAATTAGTATTTTCAACTCGCAGTTAAATTTAAGGAACAGTAAGGATTTTAAAATGCGGTCACATATGCATATACAGTTGGTGGCTGTATTCAGAACGTCATGCAATTTTTTTCATGCGATTTTGAATATGCGACCATATATATATACAGTCTGCATATGCGAATATGTGGGTAAAAAATTTAATATGCGGCGCATGAAACCAAAATGTAATATGTGTTATGCAGATCCAATCCAAAATTATATGTCACACCCCCAATCCGGAGGTGCGACAATTCTTACGGCTTCTATTTACCATTCAATTTACGTAACATAAGTCATGGATCTTTTTATGCATTGCCAATAACATCCATTATTTTTATCACATCCCAATATATTTACAAGAATTATTTGACCATTTATAGTGGATGATGCTAGAGATATACTCTTTCCACCCTATCAAATATAATAAACCCAAATCTCATACTTTTAGGTGGCCCTGCTGTCAATTATAACCCTAAAAGTATTTCTTTGTTTTCATCTAACAAACCTGTGAATCCCACAAAGGGAAATGCGTGAGAAATAATAAATTATTTCTCAGTGCTAATTGCCACTGAGGTTACTTGATTTGAAGGAAATCCATATTCAGAATGAAATCTCCGCACAAGAAACTAACAGTTCATGTCATAATAACGAATGCAAATGCTCAATAACAGTATCCAATTGAACAACAACAATTACATAAATAAATCAAAACTCTAAGAATCTTATCAGGATAAATGGTTTGGGTCAAAATCTTTTAAATCATAAAGTCTGGTAACGTTTGGTTTCTTAACTTTACAATTTCTAGTATGGTAACACTGACAGATGCAATAACATTTATATGTCGTGTTATGGCTTATACTGTTCTAACTATCTCAATACTGTCATTATTGGAAATAAAATCAATGATAAGACAGTTCTAACTATCCTGACAATTAGTTAACAGAAACAATACGAAATCAATATCACATTACTGTCATTATCAGAAAGAAAATCATTGATAAGACAGTTACCACAGTTCATTAGTCTTACAGTCACAATTCATATTTATTTAATATTCCCTACCCAACCGGTACTGGATTCAGTTGGGGCCATTCACCATATGCGCATAAGGTCCTGGAGTAAAGTCTAGTAGCTAGCTAGACTTTACGATATATTAATCCTTTTTCTGCACTATATGGAGGTTCAAGGATTACAGTATTCAATATTCAATCAATTCAACCACTGTGGTTTCAATCAATCAGATTTCAATAAGAATCAACCAATCGATAAACAATATCAACATGACAGTCAACAGACTTACCTGTAATTCAGTTTCCATTGTATTGGGCTATGCATATGATGCAACAGTTCAATCAATGCAGTCAATTAAATATTCAAAATGCACAGCGAGTTACGATTTAATTCGTAGTCATGAATCTCAGACTAATCCAATAACCGCGCACCTGATATCGTAGGACAAATAGAGCGATCAACCATTGCATATCAGTGGTTCCGAACAGTCCTGTTAAGTCTCATTCGACAGTACATATGCCTATAGCATAATAACATATTTCTCAATTAATACTAATAAATTATCGTTACAATACAATATACATATACTAACAATTAATTGATCACGTGTGTTTCTTATTCATTGCTAATTAATTACTTCATTTATTAATTATTCTTGCTTAGTTCTTAACTTTTAACATACTTTACTTTATACTTTTAATTTCTGTCTTATTCAAGGTCCAACAATTTCCAATGCAACGTTCAAAGCTAATACAAGTCTATTATTTTCCAAAATACAAATATATCTTGTTCAATTATCTTTTCTTTTAAGTTTCAGTTTGATTCAAGCCAAACTTAGTTAATTTATTTCATCCGACTTACATGCGCAAAACTATATGTACCAAAGCCCCTCTGACAAGTTTAAAGTATTAACTTGCTGAAATTTTACAAATTAAACCCCGGAAGCTCTTAACTGATATACCACTAATAAATTAAGGTCACAAGACAAGGATGGTATTACATTAGTGCAAGACCAATTGAGCTCTGAAGGTACAGTGATCATTTGAGCTCTGAACCAAAAATCTGAAACTTTCATTTAACAATCTTTTTATACTTTAGAAACATCAATCCATTCCTACATATATTTCATTATCTTGTTTAATTTCAATATTGTTCTATTTGCATTTTTGTCTCTCTGACATGTTCTATTTCTCAACTTAGGGTATTTTGCAAGTTTAACCCTAAAACCTTGAACTGTACCAGTTTGATTATAGGCACTAGTTTTGAACAATACTCATGTCAAGAGATGAAAATTTAAGGGTCAAACAATCCCAATTCTTTATTTGCAACATAATCAATATAATAAAGATATTGGAGTTATACTAAGGTTTAAGCCATACTTGCTTCCAAAACATGTTCAAAACCAATCCGTACCAGTAAGAGAAGGGTGTTCAACGATTCAACATTAATTAGCACACACCCAGCTAGTAACTTCCAATCACGAGAGCTAAGTCATCCAATCACAAGAGCTAGGTCAAAGAGACCATTTGGCGAATCCGATAGAAAGACAAGGACAAAGGAAGTCAGAAATAGAAAAAGAACAAGGTTTCTCGAAAATGATCAGAGAGAACGGTGGAATAAATTAAAGAAAATAAAATCCATAACGAGATAAGTATAAGGAAATAAATAAAATATAAAGTAATGGAAAGGCTAACCATATCCATTATTTACATCATTAATTCATCTCTAGTTTAAATTTATCTCTTTCTTAATTCCCAATTTCAGGATTTGAAGATGCAAATTAAATTTGCTTATAACTTTTGCTAATTTCATTATTCAAATTTTATTTTCACTCAATTCAATTATTATGATATTTTAATCAACTAGTCAGAAATATATATATATATTTTTTTTAAATTTTATGATGTATCTGTATCAAATATATATAGGTTGCTCATTTCTTTTTTTTTTGAGGGTAAGGTGGCAAATTGTCACCTTACGGATTTTCATAGATAAAAAAGTATTTACACAAGGTTGCTCATTTCTTAATTGCTTAATCATTCTATATACATTTGTAGCATATATCTCTCTTATTTTCATCAAATTATCAAATTAATATTATACGTACTCCATTTCGATTAATTATATTTTGCATAATGTTACATTATAATTGTTTCTTGTATAATTTATTTTATTATTTATAATATATCCATAAATATAATGGTTGCATTCAAAATTTGTTACATTTAATTATATAGAAATAAATTCAAATGCATGCATATAGATATATATATACGAATCATCATTTTAAAATCCGTATATATAAACCCGCATAATATGCATATGCGGCCATATACCGCATAATGCGGAATGCAGTGGTATTTCGCATACATAAAAAAACCGTATTTAAAAATATTATTCCTTACAATCACAAGCCGACTTTAATGAGCTAAGCGTAACTCAACTCGGCACAACACTGTCCAATTCTCATCCATACCGACGGCAAATCCAGCTTCCATTCTTGGTACTACTAGGGGATCCATATCCTCTGAGGTAACGTAATATTGAGTTCATGATCTAGACTATTCAATCAAAATCTGTACTAATTCAGTCCGATGTAAAATGCACATGGCTTCTTTAATATTCGTGACAAAACATATTGAACAGTCTGAATCTGGATCAAAATTTGCTTCTTTTTTTAGAGAAAATGAGCACCCTCCTTTTTTTTATATGAGAATCCAAATTTTATCAACAGTTTGAATTGTTTGTTCTAATATAATATTTCTTTTTAATCTAACCATCCTGTCCATCCAGCTCAATCAATTGACTTACCATATTTTTTAGTGAAAACTCTAAGAAGCACTTTGAAATAAATATCAGGGGACCAAGCGTATCCATAACGACTGCTCACTTATCTATTAAATTCCCATTATATATATATATATATATATATAGGAGTTGGCTACGGTGCTACACGTAGCATAGAGGACCTCCGTGCTACGGCTCAATATTTGAGTTTTCAAAATCCTAACGGTCGATCCGAACCATTCAACATAATCTCCATATGAGCAAATCAAATTTTATATTTTTTAAAAAAAATTTACTATTTATTTAGATTGGTAGAAAATCACTTTATCTAAATGGTACAGAATTTTAAGATCAAGTGACTTTCTACCTATCTAAAAAAATAATAAAAAAATACTAAAAAATGTAAAATTTGGTTTGCAAGTACATATTCATATGGAGATCATGTTGAATGGTTCGGATCGACCGTTGGGATTTTGAAAACTCAAATATTGAGCCGTAGCATGGAGGCCCTCTATGCTATGCGTAGCATATTAGCAATTTCCTATATATATATATATATAAATTTATAAAGAGAGAGAGAGAGATGGGCTATTGTGCTTTGCAAAGTAAATGGGGGGGTTTACTTCGGGCCATATTTTCATTTTGAAAATCCAAACAACCGATCCGAATCGTTCAACATGTTCTAAATATTGAAATGTGCTTGCAGACTAAATTTTACATTTTTTGGAATTTTTTTACTATTTATTAAGCCACTTTGAAAATCACTGATCCGGTGGTCCAGAAAATTTTACCGTTTTTTACTGTTCACAGTGGATCAGCGATTTTCAAAGTGGCTTAATAAATAGTAAAAAAGTTCCAAAAAATGTAATATTTAGTCTCCAAGCACATTTCAATATTTAGAACATGTTGAACGGTTCGGATTGGTTGTTTGGATTTTCAAAATGCAAAATATGGCCCGAAGTAAAGAGGGGTTTTACTTTGCAAAGCACAATAGCTCATCTCTCTGTCTCTCTGTCTCTCTCTCTCTCTCTATATATATATATATAGAGTATGGCTAATGTGCTTCCTCTAGAACTTCGACCTCGTGCTTCCGGAGGCATATCTTAGTGTTTGATGTTCAAACAACAAATTCAAACTGTTAGATGTTCAATCTATATTAAAATGTACTTGGCGACCAAATTTTACATTTTTTGGAATTTTTTTACTATTTATTAAGCCACTTTGAAAATTCCAGATCCGGGTGAACAGTAAAAACAGTCTGGACCATATGATCTGGAATTTTCAAAGTGGCTTAATAAATAGTAAAAAAATTCCCAAAATGTAAAATTTGGTCTCCAAGTACATTTTAATATAGATTGAACATCTAACGGTTTGAATTTGTTGTTCGAACATCAAGCACAAAGATATGCCCCCGGAAGCACGAGGCCGAAGATCTAGAGGAAGCACATTAGCCATACTCTATATATATATATATATATATATAGAGTATGGCTAATTTGCTGCTAGCAGCATTTTGGCGAGGTGCTGCCGGGGGCATATCTGTCATACTGATGTTCCAACAACAAATCCAAACCGTTAGATGTTCAATCTATATTAAAATCTACTTGGAGACCAAATTTTACATTTTTTGGAATTTTTTTACTATTTATTAAGCCACTTTGAAAATTATTGATCACATGGTCCAGAATTTGGTTGCACTGTTTTTACTGTTCACCTGGATCAGCAATTTTCAATGTGGCTTAATAAATAGTAAAAAATTCCAAAAAATGTAAAATTTGGCCTCCAAGTAGATTTTAATATAGATTGAACATCTAACGATTTGGATTTGTTGTTTGAACATCAGTATGGCAGATCTGCCCCCGGCAGCACCTCGCCGAAATGCTGCCAGCAGCAAATTAGCCATACTCTTTATATATATATATAGACAGTGCTACGCGTATATAAGGCCCCTCCGTGCTACGGCTCACTTTTTGAGTTTTCAAAATCCTAACGATCGATCCGAACCGTTCAACATGATCTCCATATGAATATGTACTTGCAAACCAAATTTTACATTTTTAGAATTTTTTTACTATTTATTAAGCCACTTTGAAAAAACAGTAATTTGTACACAACAGTAAACTTTTCTGGACCATTGGATCAGCGATTTTCAATATTTTAGAAAATTTAATTAGCGATTTAAATCCGATTCAATATTTTATGAAAATTCTTAATCTTCGTGTGTGCGCTATTATTATTTAGAATTTGGAGGTGGGATTTGGTACAAGAACTTATCCAAAGCTTGCTATACCGGGTGTTATCCGTACTTGTTGGGTCCCACGAGAAATTGAATTTGTGGAACCGTTAGAAAAATAAAAAATAATTATAAAATAATTTGGTAGCTTGATCTCTAATTTTTACTTAAAAATAAGAATTATAAAAAAAACAAAAGAATTTTTTTTAGAATCAGGAGTCAAATTTGAAACCATTTAGATGATTTTAATTAAACATATATAGGATCTGGCCTCTTCATTAATTTAGAAGGATCATTTAATTACTTGTAGTCAAAGAACCTTAATTAGTTGACAATTATTGGTCTGACCGTGATAACACGATTATGGCATTCGTTTAATTAATTTTCTCGGAATTCGGTTTGAAAATGGATACTATTTTATAGGGTTTTATTTGGTTAATTTCTCCACGTAAAAAGGATGTGTATATATTATACAGTGGATTAATTACACCGCTATTGACAAATAAAACTGTTGACTTTGAATAACAAAGAATAATTATACTATTTATGTATGAATTACACAACAATTTAATTTGAAATTTTGTAGTAGGTGTAGAGTCGGAGTCAGACTTTCATGTTTTGTAGGCCAATCATATAAAAATTTTGTATTGTGAACAAGAATTAATTTTATAATATCAATTGTATTTTATTCTAAACTATGTAAGTAAAAAAAAAATTGAAAATCAGCTGTCTCAAAAAAAAATTTGAAAATTAGGTATAAGTAAATAAATTTTGAAAATAAATCAAGATCAATTAATCTTATTTTTAAACTTTTCTCCACTCCAGAGTAGGTGGGAATTAGAAAATTGAGATTGGACGGACCGAAAAATTTAGTATAAATATAATTTTTTAAATTAGAATAATTATTTCAGTCCCCCCACTTCAGTACTCGCATTGTACCCGCAACAACAATAGAGGAAGGTTGTACTACGGTCCCCACTAATTAGAGGGAGGTTGTACTATGGTCCCCACTAATTATATGGTCTCCCTTTTCCAGTCTTCACACTCGTCTCCACGTCAACCTCCATAGGTATAAATATTTGGAACATAAAATATTAATACTTGCAAAATAAGATATAAATACTTGCATGCGTAACTTGATATGATCATCTCCTTTTCCAGTCTCCTAATCGTTCCCGCGTCAACCATCCTTTAATGAAGTAGTAGGGACCCCGTATCCCCCATCAACATTCCCTAATAGTCTCCGCGTCAACCTTCCTCTAACAAAAATAATTGACCTCATAGGTATAAATACTTACAATACTTGATATTAATACTTTCAGATGTAATCCAGTGTCATATGTAAAAAAATACTTGCAAGTATAGGTATAAATACTTGCGTGATGACGAGTTCGAAAGTATGTCATCATGGATCTCATTTGAAAGAGAAACTTAAAGATGTTCGTGGTTTTAGAGTCGCAAAATTTCTCACAGATCGTCAGAAATATGGCAGTTAAAGTGCGGGTACAATGCGAGTACTCATATCAGCTTCCTTTAATTTATAGGAAACTTTTCCCGCACTTAAATCCGTCGTGTGGATATTATAACCAGATAGTAATCGACAGTAATTATTTTCCATAATAATATATAATGAGTGAGGCTATGGTGCTATGCATAGCACGGATGAGGTCCGTGCTACGGCTCAAAATTTGACTTTTTAAAATTCTAATGGTCGATCCAACCGTTCAATGTGATAACCATATGAATATGTACTTGCAAACTAAATTTTATATTTTTTCGAATTTTTTTACTATTTTTTTAGATAGGTAGAATTTTGATGGTCCAGAATTTTCAGAAAACACTGATTTTTCTACCTATCTAAAAAAATAGTAAAAAAATTCGAAAAAATATAAAATTTAGTTTGCAAGTACATATTCATATGGTTATCACATTGAACGGTTGGATCGACCATTAGGATTTTAAAAAGTCAAATTTTGAGCCGTAGCACGGACCCCATCCGTGCTATGCATAGCACCATAGGCTCACTCATATATAATTGTCTCTGCATCCTGATATTAATGTGAGCATTATATTTGAGAATGGATCAAATAACTATATTGTGATCACTCAAAAGAGAGCGATGTTTCTTTTAATATTTATAAACTCGGAAATGTTATCGGTTCGGACTGCAAGCGCACAATCCTATCGAGTAGTATATTCGAGGTCGATCCACAGGGAATATTGACTCAGAGTTTTGAGCGATCGAATCACAATCTTTCGAAAGGCTAGACGAAATCTCAAAATTGAGAGTTGTTGTTGTGATCAATGTAAATTAGGAAGCAATTAAAAGTAATTAAAATAAAGATAGAGATGAGAATTCCTAGGGTTTCGGCACACCATTGTTACTCAATCTGCTTTGATAATATATTCCTGTCGGGTCTGATTTCCTGTTGTTATTTTTATGAAAGACACCAATTAGGTCACTACGAGTTATTTCACGCAAGAATGACAGATCTTTCATCGAGATTCTACAGAGGACACTACGAGTTATCTTACGCAAATGACTGATCTCTTAAATACACAAGTTACTACACATATCACTGTGATTTACCTTACGCAAATGATGGAACTTGGTTCGCGTTTTGTTGTTCTGGTTTATGGTTTCCCCGCTAAGGTTTTCTTCACATAAACCTAATAGATCTCAACGAGGCTAATTCGTACAAATAGTTTCTCTTACCATTAAAGTACTGTCACTACCCTAACGGATTAAACTAGATCATCGAAGTTAGATGAAGAGATGATAAATCACAAAATCATTTCGATTAAACAACAAAAAATCATAATCAACAGAAAATATATATATCAAAACATCAAGAGTAACAAGGTTTACTTCCTAGCCCCTAAGAAAAGGAACTTAGCCGCGGAACGGATGGTTACAATCACTCATCTCTTCTCACTTTAATCAAATCTAACCCTAATTACCAAGATAACTTTTTTTTCTGCCCAGGGGCCTTATATAGGAGTGGAGGGACGTCTGGTGGTTGAGTATGGGCTAAGAAACTGATCTGGATACAGCTGTCGGCAGTTATTTTCCAAGAGGCGCCTTCGGTTATGGTCCGTATTAGGTAATACGGTCCGTATTGAGACCTTATTGCTGAGGGTTTTAATGCGTATCACACCATCACCTGGTCCGTATTAGGCTCAGTCCGTATTAGGCAATACGGACCGTAACAGAGACTTAGGCGATGAGCGTCGCTGATTCGATTGACCCAATTCTTGCTCCATTTGATGCAAAATAGTCCCAAAACCTGTTTTCTGTAATAAAACATAAAGAAGGGTAACAGTAGCCTTTTTATCTAATAAATTAAACATAAGTGTGAGAAAATATGCAAAACCTAAGTCAAAACCCTACGTAATTCATCATTATTTTGACTCTGATCACGCCTCCCAATTTGAATTGTTGCTTGTCCTCAAGCAACGACATCCCAGCTGGTCAAAGATCCGGTCTAGGTTAAACCATACAATCTCAAGGACTTGCTTAAAATTAAATTATGACTCGGGTTTGGTACAATGGTGATGACAATAAAAATTTAGAACTCTAAAATATTCATGACCTCTCTCTTGAACAATTTATTCACTCCATGATTGACCTCATTGTGCATCCCTTCGAAAAATTATTATCGAACAATTTATTTCACAAATATCCTTAAATTTGAGAGTATCAATTTCCCCTTCGATTATAGATAGCTCCCTTCCAATCAATAGGAATTCTAATGATATAAATTTTGATTTTCCTTCCCAATTGATTGGAGCAAAGTATGACAACTAAGTGTGTTGGTACTTGTGACTTTTTCGAAAAATTAAATATGCATAAAATTTAAAATTTAGGAGATTTTATCGAGCCTATTGGTAACCAGTCTTGTGTAGGCACCCGTACTCTTTTTTTATCCTCCATCTTTTATTCTATTTTTTTTTCTGAATTTTTCTATTTTTTTGGATTTTTCTCATTTCTGATTTTTTTGTATGTATTTTTTTTTTCTATTTTTCTGAAAATTAAAATATTTTTGTGTCACAAGTACCATGATTACACACAATTTCAAGTATTCATTCATACAAGGAATTATTGCATAGTTTCGCTAGGGGTCTATCTATAATAAATGAGTATTCTAAAACACTATCAAACTTAAAAGACTTTGCAAAAATAAATTACTCAACAATAAAAATTCTAGGGTTTGCGGTTTTTGGTCAACATTCATGGTTAGCAATTAATTGTTCACTTTGAGGTCACTAATTACTTTAAAAATTCCGAATTTTTGGTATCATGACCAATTGTCTAAACCTAGCCTAACTCAATTCAGAACAATTCCATATTTGATTAACCTACTCCTAAGAAATAAAAATGCAAGCTAGCTAAAAAGCTTAATTTAATCATCCTACAATTTTCGGTAAAGCCTCCAACCCTAGTCAAAAATTGAGTAAAACTACTAGCACCTAAAAAGATAAAAATGCGATTTTTTTTGAAAGATACATGGTCAATTTACCTCCTACCCCCCGAATAAAATTGAGCATTGTCCCCAATGCTCGAGAGATAAAAATAAATGAAGTAATAAAGTAAAAAGACTGAGGGAAAGATACAACTCACTGCACCTCAATCCTGAGGTGGTGGAGGTGGTGGTGGGCGATGGATCTCCACGTAGAATGATGGGTCAAAGAGTCCATATAGTGGTGGCTGGTACTCGAATCCGGAGTCGAGAGCAAACTGATAGTACTGTTGTGCCATGTAGCGTGTTTGTTGGATCTCACGCCTGCTCTTGTCAACACTCCTCCGGATCTCCTCCATACTGTTGCGGATTTCACCGACCTCTTGGTGAAGTGACAAGCCGTTCTGCTCCATTCGCTGGGTAGTCTCGCTTGTTGTCAAGGTGAGCTAATTGAGGTTCGGACTCATCCAATTTACCATTTGGATGAACTGGTCATACTCATCTGTAGGGGCATCAGATGATGCCGCCCCTAAAGACTCGGCTCTAGCGGCCGATGCGCCTGCCTCTCTATATGCATCAAAAGGCGGCTCCTCCCTGTGCCTTTGTTGCCTGTCGACATTAGCCTGATATTGCATTTCAGTTTGTCCTTCGATTACATCGATGTAATCCTGAGAAGGCTCGTATGTCGGGCTTGCAGGGCGTGCCATTTTCCATTGTAACTGCCCCTAAAATATTTTTCATTTTTGGGGCCATTTGTTCAAAATTTGGGTCTCTGTTACGGACCGTATTGGGCAATACGGTCTGATTACGGACTGGTTAGTTGGTGAAATTGGTCAAGTACCGGACTGATTATGGACCGTATTAGGATAATACGGACCGTATTAAAAGGATTTTTGGAAAAACTGAAGTGGTCTAGTTTTCGGGTATCCGATTACAGACCGTACTGGAGTAATACGGACTGTATGATACTGGTAAAAAGTGGTAAAACTGACAGAAACTAATTTTTTTTTGTGATTTTTGTTGATTTTACGAAATAAAACCTAATTACCTAAATTAATGTAACAGAGATCAAATTAAAACAAATGCAAAAATGAAATTAAACTTTGAAATGAGAAAAGGGGTTTTTAGAAAAATCGAATTTGATGAAGGTCGGCCGAGGGGTGTCGGATACAGACCTGGTACGGTCCGTATTAGGGCAGAGGTACGGAGAGAGTGCAACGGCGGCAGTTCTAAGGAGAAGAGGTTTTGAGTGCGGTGGCAATGGCGATCGGTGGCAAGAAGGGTGCTTGATTTCGGACAAGAATGGAAGAGGGAGAAGGGGAAGAGATAGGGGAAGAGAATAGAGAGAGAGATGAAGAGAAGGGTTTTAGAAGTTAAAACAAAAGGGTTTAACGGTTATGAGATGAGATTCGCGCGGGATTTCAAACTTCTCTTCGCTAATGGGTTCGCATCTCCCGGGTTAGCCTCCATTATGGACCGTATTGGTTGTTACGGTCAGTATCCAATCCATTGTGCTTAACACCGATAACTGCCAAGTTTTAACTCTTCTGAATACGGTCCGTATCAGCCAATACGGGTCGTATTCACCACTTGTCTTCTTGTCTTCTTACTCTTTCACCCCCGTATCCACTGACATGACCCTATCAGCCAATACAGACTGTACCAGAGAGTATTTTCCCATCTTCCGAGATATTTTTGATCGTCCTAACTCCGATATGTTCACCTGATCATAGGAAAAAGGTGGGTATGTGTTGTTTCTTTGTTAAAGTCCTAAAATAAACTAAAAATAATTAATTATAAGAAAACATAAAAGTGGCATTGGGTTGCCTCCCAATAAACGCTTGTTTAAAGTCGTTAGCTTGACTTTGTGTCGCGTTAGTTTCTTCCAGATGTCCTCCTGACAATGCAAGCGGGTTGCTTGTCGGGTGGATCACCTTCAGTGTCTTTTGTGGTCTTGTTATCACTGCCCTTCTCGAAGAAATTGGTTGGTGTTTGAGGTCCGGGGTCGAATACCAGACTTGCGCCAAGTATTGATTTGACCTCGTCCAGTCTTTGAGAAATTGCATCGAGTTCTTCACGGAGGTTCTTGATTGATGCGAGGGCTAAGAGTGAATAATTCATGTTGTTGGCGATATTAGGACTCTTGTTCAGACCATCAGTTTGTGATGTCACGGAGGTTGGATGAGTCTGACTGTTATCTTGTGTGTTGAACAATCTCTCCATTTCTGCTACGCACATCATTTCTTCGATGTCTTCAAATTCATCCAATCGTAATTCATCATTGCCAGACTCATCCGCTGTTTCCAAGTTGTAGACATGATTGATGTCAGGGGTTTTTTTGAAGGTTTCATTCATGTTGAAGATCATCTTGTTTTCACCAACATTTAATGAGATCTTCTCATTCCTAACATCGATCGTCGCCCCACATGTAGCGAGCAATGGCCTTTCAAGGATGATTGGGATTTGCTCATCTTCCTCCATATCAACTACCACAAAATCTGCTGGTATCCAGAATTTACCAACTTTGATTGGGATATCTAGCAACATTCCTTCAGGATATCGAATTGATCGGTCGGTGAGTTGCAATGAGATTCGCGTTGGTGATAGGTTTCCACATTCCAATCTGTCAAATACCGTCATTGGCATTAAACTTACACTTGCTCCCAAATCACGTAAAACTCTCTTAAAGTTTGTCGTGCCAATGGTACATGGTATCGAGAAGCCTCCCGGATCTTTCAATTTTGTCGGTAATTTGCTTTGCACGAGCGCACTACATTTCAGATTGAGCGGAACTATTGAGGATTCTTGGAGTCTATTGCGATTTGAAAGAATCCCCTTCAGAAATTTAGCATACGAGGGTATGCTTGCAATTGCCTCAGTGAAGGGGATAGTGGCTTGTAATTGCTCGAGAGTATCCATGAATCTCACGACTAGCCTTAGAGAGAATGGCAGAGGTGGCTTGTAGGGTGGTGGTGCAATGTATTCAGGTTCGGTTTGTCGCTCGTCTCCACCTACGGTGTCATTCTGCTCCTTAATATGGTCTGTCTGCAGTTCGAATACGGGCAGCTCCGGTTGTTGCGGCTCGTATTCCTCAGAATGCGATGGCTCTGCATGCATCTCATCAGAAGTTTATAAGGCATGGGAGGTCCCTGATAAGCTGTACCGCTCCTTAATGTTAAGCTTTTGCAAGTCTCTCTCGGATTTTCTTCCAGTTGGCCCAGAAATTTGTCTTTTTCACGTGCGATACTCGAGAGTTCTTTTGCCATCTTAGAGACATGGTCTTCTAAGTCTTTGTTGCGGTTTGTTAAGGATTTGATCTTTTGCGCGATTTCGGCATTAGCCTTGTCTTGCTTCTCTAGGATTCTCTCCATTAGTGATGTGATGTCAGGTTGCTGTGGTTGGTTGTACTACCTCGGTTGGTAATTCGGTTGAGGATTGTTGTATCTTGGTTGATAATTGGGTTGTGGCTGATAGTTCTGTTGAGGTGCAGCAGGCCTTTGATTGTTTGCGTATGAGAGATTTGGATGGTTTCGATTGTTCGGATGGTATGAATTGTAGGCGGTCTGAGGTCGAAAGCTGTTGTCAATGGCGTGTACTTGCTCTGTTTCTTCCTCAGTCTCCGTCACATTCATACATTCGGTCATCTCATGCGCTCATCCACAATAGCCACATGCTGTTGCGGCATTGACTGCTGCTACCGTTCGCTGCTTGGTATGCTCGTTGAGTACTAGTTGCAAAGCATCGATCTTTGCGCTTAGCATGGATATATCATCTACTCGGTGCATGCCAGGTGTTGAAGTTGGCTTCTTTCACTCAGGGATCCAGTAGTGTTGGTTGATTGCAATCTCTTCAATCAGGTTGTAAGCCTTATCTGGTTCCTTGTTCATGATTGCTCCCCCTGCGGAAGCATCAATAGACAACCTATCGGTAGGGTTTAGACCATTATAAAAAGTTTGAACAATCAGCCATCTTTCTAGACCATGATGTGGACAACATCTTAACATATCATTGTATCTATCTCATGCTTCACACAATGTTTCACCATCCCTTTGTTCAAAATAGGTAATTGCATTTCTGAATCTTGAAGTTTTAGATGGTGGAAAATATTTTGCAATAAACACATTAAACAATTGGTCCCAAGTTTGAATGGAATTAGCCGGTAGGGAAAACAATCATGCTCTTGCTTTATCTTTTAGAATTGAAATAGCCTTAGCCTGATTACTTCATCGGTAACTCCGTTGATCTTTATCGTCTCGCATATCCCAAGGAAAATTGACAAGTGAAGATGTGGATCTTCATTTGGAAATCCTCCAAATTGCTGTTGCGAAACCATATTTATGAGAGCAGGTTTGATCTCAAAATTACGGTTCGTAACAGTTGGTGGGTTTATGCTTGAATTAGGATCATTCGCGCGCATTGTGAACTTCATTATCACCATTGCCTTCTTGTCTTCCATTGTTGAAAGGTGGAATCAGTTCGTTCGGTGGAATATTCATGTTGATCGAATCTGAGTCTTCTTCGCTTTCAGAATTACTTGAGGAAGGACTATGATTGGTCCTTATCGGTGATGTGGAAGCGAATTGTCCTCTCCTACTTGCAATCCTTAGGGATCTCCGTACGGATGATTCGGCCAGCGTGCAGTGTCCTAAAAAGAAAAGAAAATCTGAAAATTAAACTAAAAACTGAAAAATAAAAAGAAAATAAAAAGAAAAACGAAATTGAAAATAAAAGAAAAATAAGAATGCAGAAAATAAAAAGTCTAGGCGTCTCTAATTAATTGGATTCAATGGTCAAAACATGGGCGTCTTGCGAGGCCTTGCACAATGAACCGTTATTCCCCGGCAACGGCACCAAAAAGCTTGATCACTCAAAAGAGAGCGATGTTTCTTTTAATATTTATAAACTCAGAAATGCTATCGGTTCGGACTGCAAGCGCACAATCCTATCGAGTAGTATATTCGAGGTCGATCCACTAGAAATATTGATTCAGAATTTTGAGCGATCGAATCACAATCTTTCGAAATGCTAGACGAAATCTGAAAATTGAGATTTGTTGTTGTGATCAATGTAAATTAGGAAGCAATTAAAAGTAATTAAAATAAAGATAGAGATGAGAATTCCTAGGGTTTCGGCACACCGTTGCTACTCAATCTGCTTTGATAATATATTCTTGTCGGATCTGATTTCCTGTTGTTGTTTTTATGAAAGACACCACTTAGGTCACTACAAAATAATTCTAGGTACCTCATTCTTGTATTTTTTTTTTCTTTCTTTTTTGGGTTGCCATAAGGTACATGCCTATTTGTAATGAATTGCTCTAAACGACTAATGATTCTGAATGTTTTTTTTTTTTACTACTGGTAAAACAGTATTGTCCTAGCTGCAGTGGAACAAGTATTGTGGATTGCTTATCCCTTTATGAAGAGAATTACTTCAGGGTATGTTTTGAGCATAGAAGGCAAAATCGGCCGTTCCGGAGCGGGATCGGAAGGTACCGATCCGATTTCAGGCCGATTTACATGGTTATTGAAGATTTCATTAAATTTCGGCCGTTCCGGTACCATTCCGGTCAAATTTCGGCCGTTCCGGCTTCATTTCAGCCAAATTTCGTCCGTTTCGGACCAAAATGGACCGATTCAACCGAAACGCGAATTAACCCAACTCAAAAAAAAAATTTTAGTGCTCTCTGCGATTCGAACTCGCACCCTTCAGGGTTGGGACCGAACACAACTCCACCACACCACAGCATCTTTATTGTATAAAACTATATCTCATTTTTATATATATTTTAGTTAGTACCTCCATAAGGTCACCAGTAAAACTATATCTCATTTTTATATATCATTTTATATATTCTATTTTTTTAATGTAAAACAAGCTTCTATCAAAAAAGTCCGATTTTCTGATCCAATTCGGCCGATCCCGACCGATTTTTCCGATCCGGATCGGGATTGCTCGGTGCCGATCCCGATCCCGATACTAATTTTTCCTTCTATGGTTTTGAGCTGGTTGAAATATATAATCACTTCACATAAGTTGTTTTGTTAATAAGTTGATGTGATAAACATTACAGCCACAAGCTTTTCTTGGTCTAGTACACAACTGCGGTGCAACACTCGGTTGGGCAGCCGTAATGGGAAATTTGACTGATATCCGCATTTTCATCCCGGTACACATTGCTGGTATACGCTGGACACTGGTATATGACACAATATATGCACATCAGGTATATTTGTTTATTTTAATTTCGAATATCATACTTCACAAGTTCAATTTGTGCTTATGGCACTTTAAAGTAAGAAGTTCTATTTGGTATATAGCGGATGGTTTGGAAAATCGGCCGATTCCGAGTTGACTCGGCCGTGTCGGAACGGAATTGGCCGGAACGGAATCGGCTGAGTTGCAACTAACCTATTCATTGTGTAGGAAGGTTTATAAATTTTAAAAGTTAAAAGTGTATCGAAATATTCTATACCTAAAATACACAACAGTTAACTCGACTATATAAGTTACATAGAGAAAATCGATAAAATTGAAGCGAATCGAAACAATTGACCGATTTTTCACTCATTCTCTACTTTCTAGAGCAAAAGTACATTGTTTCGGTGATTCAATCGGACCAATTTTGAATTTTTTGCAACGACAGTAGAAACAATTTGGGGAAATCGTCTCTCAGAACGAAGAAGAAGAAGGTTAAATCCTTATAAAATATTGTATAGACCTGGTGTACGAACGTTGTACTGTTTTATATTGAAAATATAACATGGTTTACGGTGGACCATGTCCAGACCGGTCATAAAAATGGAGGAGCGGAATCAGCGGATGCACAATATCAAAATGTCATATTGAGCACTAATGCTGTATTTTCGTTTATATCAAACTTAGCTATTAATAAATGCTGTCCTATTTAATTCAATAATATTGATTATGCTATTTATTAAATAGATAGTGATTTATTTTCTTATTATATTTATTTGACTAAAGTAAACAGTGTGACAATAGTAATTTTATTTATTTATTTTATAAATTATGTTTTTTATTTTATTTTATTTTGACTTAGGCAAAATAAAATATTAATTGTTGATGAAATACAAATATTTTCTTTGAAGATAAATTAATGCATATCAAATAAAATATGAAAATATAAAAGTTAAAATTAAACATTTTATTTGTCTTTTGTGAATTTATTAAGCTTTTTTATTATTTTATGGAAGTCTATTTAATTTTTAAATTAGACAAATTTTAATTTTATAAGTAATAAACTGTAAATTTGATTGTTGCTTGTCCAAATTAAATTATTATGAGTGTTGGAGTGGGTTATTTGACAAATTTAATTAGTACAAAACGTGCTTCTATTAAAAAAGTCCGAGTTTCCGATCCGATTCGTCCGATTCCGACCTATCCACCCGATTTCAATTCTACGGTCAAATGAGCGATTCCGATTCTGAAATTCAGAAGCATGGTACAGCCGATACCTGTTATTTCACATTAAGAACCGTTTCAACTTTCAAGCCTAATTTTTTATAACTTTACTGTATTGTTGTGCCAACAAGATGATAAATAAACTATTAAATTTTAATTACTGAATAATTTCATGCATATCTATAACAACATTGGTAAATTTGCTATCCTAAAAAGTTTAAACCTAGCGCTAATTAAACTCTGACCAAATAAACTCTTACATTAAAAAGAACATCCAAAACAAAGCTCCAATACTGTACATGCATGATATATTGTTAATTGGAAGATTTCAATGTTCATTTGAAGCCTATTTTCTATTTTTTTGCAATAAAAAAAAAACAGGATAAAGATGAGGATGCGGAGGCAGGAATTAAATCCACAGCATTGTTGTTTGGAGACTCTACAAGGACTTGGCTCTTTGGATTTGCAACCATTTGTATTGGCAGCTTGATGTTTGCTGGCTACAATGCTCATATGGGTATGTCTGTGCTCATGCATGGATAAAGCTAGAATGAATTTATACAGTTCATAAATACAGTTTGTGAGCTTAATTTCAAGACATATAAGATTGGCTTCATCATTTAATTAAGCTCTTAAAATTGATCTATTTGGCGAGTGGTGCATTTACATGCTGAATTTGTTAGTTTTTGGGTTAATTCAACTGACAGCAGCATCCCTGCAGAAATTCCTTTTGAGTATTTGCTTTATGAATTATAGATAATATTTAGATACCAAATTATCTCTCATTCTTTATGTCAAATTTAATTCAACTGATTTTTTCTTTTCTTTTTGTTAGGTTGGCCCTTCTACTTATCTATGATTCCTGCATTTGGACACCTATTATGGCAGATATATTCAGTTGACTTGTCAAATGGATTTGATTGTCTTATGAAGTAAGTACCAGAGTTAAGCTATTTTTTTATATGCTTATGAAATATGATAAGTTACTTTGCATATTCTAGGGTTTATGCCAAAAATATTACTTCCAAACACTTTCAGAAGAACAGTAAGATCGTTCATAAAAAGGTTGAACAAAACCATTTAAATTATAGTGATTAATTTAGAATTCATCATAACAATTTGGAATTTTCCTAAAACTGTGATTAATTCAATGATATTTGGGTTAATTCAACACAGTGGAGAATTCGATGATATTTGGAATTTTCACAGCATAACAGTTTTTGTGTTAATTCGACACAGTGGATGTGTAGCAAATTAAGATTCTTTACACATATAAAGGGAGATGTGAAAAAACAAAAGAAACAGAAATCAGAATATT